>JAQGBT010001461.1:0-31935 GCA_034698585.1 Disparrhopalites patrizii | reverse complement strand
GAGAGAGAAAGACATAGAAAGGGAGAAAAAGAGAGAGAGAAAGACATAGAAAGGGAGAAAAATTGAGAGAGAGAGAAAGACATAGAAAGGGAGAAAAAGAGAGAGAGAAAGACATAGAAAGGGAGAAAAATTGAGAGAGAGAGAAAGACATAGAAAGGGAGAAAAAGAGAGAGAGAAAGACATAGAAAGGGAGAAAAATTGAGAGAGAGAGAAAGACATAGAAAGGGAGAAAAAGAGAGAGAGAAAGACATAGAAAGGGAGAAAAATTGAGAGAGAGAGAAAGACATAGAAAGGGAGAAAAGGAGAGAGAGAGAAAGACATAGAAAGGGAGAAAAAGAGAGAGAGAAATGAAAAAGAGAAAGAGAATACAGACAGGAAGAAAGGAAGAGAAAGGAAAAAGAAAGACAATGTCAGAAAACGGGAGACAGTGAAGACCAAAGTGATAAAGATATTATGAAAGTTAATATGAAAGAGACGGATAGGGGAAGAAAGGCAGAAAGAAATGAGAGAAAATAGGGGATACTGAAAATAGAGAGGGAGCTAGAAAGAAAGAGAAGAAGAGAAGGAAAGAGCGAGAAAGAAATATGAAGCAAAAGAGAAGGAAAAAAAGGACACTATTTCACCATCTCCAATTTTCCTTTTCCATACACACATTTCTGCATAGTAATATTTAATAGAATATTTTGGCAAAAAAAAGAAAAAAAATGAACGAATAGGAGCTTGGTAGGTCTGGTTCGGTGTTATAATGGGAGTAGATGTTGGCTATAGTACAAGTTGTGTTGAATGCAAGTCTTTTCATGTGTGCTGTGAAACCCTTCTATTTACTCCCAATTTACTCTCTTTTTCAAACTCCATGTGGCTTGATTGAGGGTACAGGGGCAGAATATTATTCATTACGGAGTAAATGATAAAAAATGACGCTCAATTGGGGGGAGAAAATGGTCCAATCATTCCTAGTATTACCAGACCTAGAGTTACGTACCATACACAGATATTCCCTGGTATGTACATCCCCATGTGTGGAGTTTTGAGAGTTTCCTCGTAGCTTTTTTGTATTCCGTAGGTCTCCCTCCTCATTATTTCCCCCCTGTTATTTAATAAAGTTTTGACTTATGCAAAAACTTACACTCAAATGGAACTCTGCAACTGCTATTGATGGTGTGAAAGTGATCTCAACTTTTCTTCATTTCTCCCTCTCTTTCTTTCTCTCGTTTTTTTCCAACAAAAACTCTTCATCCACTGAAAAGTTGTTGAGGGATGTTGAGCTCCAAAAGCCTTTGGGGGAAAGTAAAGAGAAAGTGGCAAAGGAGGATATAAAAGGAGTGGAAGGGAAAAGAGAGAAAAAATATTGATTGAGTACATTTAGCGAAAGGACAGAGAAAGGGATTCACACACAATTCTTTTGTGCAATCACAGCTCCTCTTCTCACTCCTTGTTCCTGTGGCGAGCGAGACAAAGAGAGACAGACTGTCAGACAGAGAGACGGGTAGAGATGGGGAGAGAAGCAGACAGAGACTGAGAGAGAATTAGAGAGAGATATAGAGAGAGAATGAGAGGAGAGTAGAGAGAGAATTAGAGAGAGAAAGAGAGAGAGAATGAGAGGAGAGTAGAGAGAGAATTAGAGACAGAAATAGAGAGAGAATTAGAGAGAGAATGAGAGGAGAGTAGAGAGAGAATCAGAGACAGAAATAGAGAGAGAATGAGAGGAGAGTAGAGAGAGAATTAGAGAGAGAAATAGAGAGAGAATTAGAGAGAGAAATAGAGAGAGAATGAGAGGAGAGTAGAGAGAGAATTAGAGAGAGAAATAGAGAGAGAATGAGAGGAGAGTAGAGAGAGAATTAGAGAGAGAAATAGGGAGAGAATGAGAGGAGAGTAGAGAGAGAATTAGAGAGAGAATGAGAGGAGAGTAGAGAGAGAATTAGAGAGAGAATGAGAGGATAGTAGAGAGAGAAGCGGAGAGCAGAGACAAGCTGAGAGAAACAGAGAGAGATAGGGAGAGAAAAAGGTGAGAGAGAGAAAGCCAGAGAAAGTCTGGGAGGGAGAAGCAGAGAAAAAGTGAGAGAAAATGGTGAGCGAGAGAAAGGCAGTGAAAGTCTGGGAGGGAGAAGCAGAGAAAAAGTGAGAGATGGACAGAGAGATTGAGAAAAGTCTCACCACTTCACAGCGCTTGGTGAAGATGATCATGATATGTCTCTTTCCCTCTCCTTTTTTTTTAGTTTTATTTAATGGTGGATACTAGTACTCTTGAGGGTAATTTACCATTTAAATGTCATAGGTAACAATGTCAGTGAAGGGGTGGAAAGGGAGAAAGTGAAAAAAAAGAGAGAGCAGGACTAGGAATTTAAATAAAATTTTGTTTCATCTCACGAGAACAAAGGCTCGTGGACGGTGTTGTTTACACGGGTATACTACGCATCCATGGCAAAGTGCAATATTTCCCATGAAATTTTCTGTGGAACTCCACCTCCTCCTCCTCATCCACCTCTTCTCATCCTCCTCCAGGACTTTTTGCCAAGTGGATGTGGCACTACAGTGCCTTGTTTCCAAGGATAAAACTCGTTATTTAAAAGGCGGTTCTCTGTTGCGAATCTCCTCTGGACCGGAATCTACCACATGATGTTGTTGCTGTTGTTGTTGCTTTTCCAATCTCGCATGTGTTGCTTCATATATTTACACAAATGCTCTCTCGCTTTCTCTCTCTCTCCCTTCCTCTCTCTTTCCCTCTCTCTCTCTCTCTCTCTGGCTCTCCTACTCCATATGGTTGTTTTGCCACAGGTCGTATTTCTCCCTTCGCAGCCTGGTTAAAATTCTGTCTGTTTGTACGTAGACAAAATCATGTATATAAAATATATGATATTGGTTGTACCTATCTTCTCCTCCTAGCTCTCACCCTCCCACAGTCTCTCTCCATTTCTCTGCCTCATTTCCTTCCACTTTTCCTCTCTTTTTTTTCTCTCTCTCTCTCTCTCACTCTCTCCTGTACATGGCTAGAGGGGGATAACTTTTTGACATTTTACCCCAGTATTTACTTCCATCATGATGATGTGAAACTTTCAAAGCAATATATATGTGCTTGGGACAAGGGAGAGAGAGAGAAAGAGTGAGATAGAGAGAGAGACAGAGAGAGATAGAGGGGAAAGTAGAAGAGGAAGGTGGAGGAGAAGAAGAAGAGGAGAAGGAGGAGGAGGAAGATGATGATACAAAAGAATCCCGGGAATCGGTTTTATAAAACGTAGTGCCTCATGTATGTACACACCGGATGCAAACTCTTGTGTAGCGAGTCAATGCGTTGGCGAAAACTGCGCCTTAATCGAAAAAGAAGGGGAAGCAGCAAGTGTGGGGGATAGAGAGAAAGTGAGCGAGAGTGAGAGAGAGAGAGAAAGTGAGAGAGAAAGGCAAGAGAATACCGGTACCGGTGTCAAATGGAAGAAAATGTAATAAAAGATGAAGAAGAGAGAGAAAGTACGTATGTATATGTATTTTTTTTTGTATTTGGAAACATGAAGTACACTCGACTTTCACTCGGAGTTTCAAATAATACATCATTTTTATTACTTTTTTGTTGGCACTTTATCTCTTGTCCAAGCATATGTACTTATTAAAAGGACTTTTTTGTTTTTTTTTTATCTTGACGCAATAAAATGGATTTTCCCTCCGTCCGTATGGAGATTTTTGGGGGGAAAGTGGGTTTTTTAACCTGTATTAACCTACACACTCATATAACTATATTTATGCGCATTTGTGTCGGACGGAAATATGTGTAGCAAATGGTGAATAAGGTCATAAATAGTGACAATAATAAGGGAAATTAGTGACAACACAAGATTTAACTTTTTTTTACAGGATGTGTTTCTCTTTAAAATATGCGATTGCTTTGGAAAATAGCGTGATTCCCCTGCCTTTCTCAGGTTTCCCCAATTTGGGAAGTGTAACGGGGGGTTCTTTCCAGCATTTCAAAGGTGTAGCATTACCTGGACACAACAATAATAATGGCAGACAGTCGTGCGTGATTGTTTTCAGTAATGCACATATGGTTTTGATCTAAAAAGGACCATACGGTATCCTGCTGGACCAGTTGGAAGGGAGAAAAAAATGGTTTTACATTTCAAAAAACAGATGATAGTATTCTTGTGTTTTTTTAATACGGCATACTATTTTTTTTGTGCGAGTAGATGATAGATCATGTTGATGTTTGCTGACAGGGGAAAAAATTGATTTCTTCTCCCCTCCCCATATTATTACATTATTATGATTACTGGGAAAATACGCAAAAATATCCTGGGCGGCAATCGATAACACTCGAAGCCAATCGATCAACCATTTATGGATTCGTAATAAATAACTGACTTTCCCATTTTCTCCAGTAATTATAGCATACCTTGGATATTTCTTTAAACATTAAATATTCTAACCATGATTAGACTTCATGCTCCCAAATTTTGGCTCATCTCCAGTTATTTTTCAGGGGATGATGACGCCAACCAAAAAATATTTTTAAGTTGGTTCTCCATGAAATGGTGTCACTTACGCTCTAGATTGACATTCTGATTGGAATTCCGCCGGAACAATATTTGTACTATTTCATTTTATTATTATTGTATTATTTCAATTTATCTGGATAAAATCCCTACGGGTCATTTTCAGATGGACATTATAATTGCTAAAAAGTAATTTCAACCCCCCAAAAAATTAAACAAAAAAAAAAAACAATTCCAGTGAAATAAACATAATTAAATCCTAAAATTCAATTAAAAAGTCTCAACGACAATTAAAACGTGTGCATACGAATGAGTGGTTTAATTCCAAATGTGATGGCATGACGCACGTTCCTGTGAAAACACCCTGGGATTTTACATCAAATCCCGGGCTTTTATTCCATTGCCGGAAGGTATTAGGGGATGTAATTTTAGATGTTGATTTCCATTCCTCTCCTGTCATCAAGTCCGGCACGGGGAATAAAAGATTAAATTTCCGTAGGCTGTATGTAATACATATGTATAACTTTGACTTCTCACAATGCCCACGTATTCCTGAGAGTCCTGAGAGAGGAAAAACTTTTTTTTCCCTTCAAAATGTTCTCCATCCCATCCTACTGTACATAATCATTCAAATCCACCAGAAAATATACTTATATATGCATACCTATGTGTATATGGAGGGATAAACACATACATTTTTGATGCCCGCCAATGTGGAATAACAAAAGCGATGGGAAATGATTTTATTATTCCTATTTGCTGTAGTTAAACCCTTAATTTGCATAAATGGAATTCTGGAGCGTTTTCCTCCCTCTGTAAATATTTAATAATACTCGCTCTCTCTCTCTCTTTCTCTCTCGTGTCTTTCTACTCCTTTTTTCTTGTCTCCTATCAAAGCTGATAAATATCACTTTGTTTTCGTCTTTAATGTTTCTTTCTCGCTTTTACCCCACCACTATCATACAGAAAGGAGCGGGGACGTCAATATATATGTCCGTGTGCAAGGTAACCAAGATCAAAAGAAACCATGGATCCGGTGGAAATAGCACCGGGAAAATCGATAAAAACTGTCTTAAGAGGGAAGGAGAAAAGTGTCTTTGCAAAAAAAAAAAAAAAAAACGCCCACAGAAAAATTGCTGTACAAAATATACATATATATGTAATGTCATATGCCTTGCCCATGTTTTTTTTTTTTGCTTTTATAACAAGAATTACATATAATGCCATCATACAAGGAGGAAGCAGAGAAAGTTCTTTTTTTTTTATTTGGAGACACACTTTTTTTTATGGAGAAGCACATAATATGTAAAAAATCGTCCTTAACAACTATCATGGATTAGGTTACTATAAAAAGAAAAATGTTACATGTCTACAATACATATATTTACTATCCCTGCGCAAATAAGAACAATGTAACAGTTTTTTTTTTGAGCAAATTGTAAAAATTCCCAAGCACAAAAATTTCCCGTAGTTATTTCCAAGACATTTTGGGTCTACAAAAAAAAAACATTTACAGTATTATTCAAAACTAAAAAAAAACATATTTTCCCTTGTCTTACATATATACGCACATTTGGTGACATTCGGACAATAATTGACTATATAGGGAAAAGGTGACGGGGAACATAATATTATATCCTTCCACAATGTAAAGATGATTAGTAATCCCCAGGAAAATATCTTGGGGCTCAATGCATACAAAGGTGGTATATATTTTTGCTTTTACGCGGACCACACAAAACATGACACAGAACATGAAGGGGTCTTTACATCCAGGAACAAGTGGTGTGATTAATTATTATTATGATTTCCCCGAAAAATTATATGTCCATCATAAGGTGACTATTATACCACAAAAAAAAAAACAAAAGGCATTCTTTCTGCTAAATAAATCCTTTTTTTTTAATAGTTTTTTTTTTCCTCCCAAATTTTTTTTTCTTGACTCACACATCACAATCATTCAACAAGTCTCAGGTAGTTTCTTATATGTATGTAACGTGGTATATACATACTTAAGTAGTACATAGGAAAGGATACAGTAAAGGAGGCCGACTCAATTGGAAAGGCATCTTAGAATAATTAATATCTCTGTAGATTCTTTTTCTTCTTCTTCTTCTTTTTTTTTTAAATAACTATATAATGTACATAGATTCAAATCCCATGAGAAAGTCTTGAAAACCGCCAGTATATGTAACGTACATGTACGAGGGCAGTCATTAGAATGTAGTGGAATAACGAATAATTATACAATAACAACAATAATATTACGCTGCACATTCCAGCTGTATTATTATGTAGATTTTTTTTCTTCACAACAACAAAATATGCCCACAAGGTGACCCTATAGTAGAGAGCATTTTTTTTTTTGTAATTCCTGGGATCTTTTTCCTCTTTGAATTTATAACCTACACACATCACACGAGGAAGGGATGGTATTAAGTAAGCCAGTAAATAAAAAAAGAAATTGCGTAATATAATTTTTTTTTTGTATGTGTGTGTGTTTTTAAAGCTTGATTTTGAAGTGGTCAGTTTGTGTGAGAGAGTGAGGATTGTGTAGTACATAATAAAAATTATTTTGTAGTATTTTGGATGTCCAAAAAAGTCTTATTCAATTTGGAGTATGTTATATATGACTGTTCCTATACCGTACAAAATAGGGTGCTTCTTCATTCACAGGAACACTTTTACCATTTCCCATTTATCTTGACTCTCTCCTATTATATGTATACGTATCTGTCTTCACGAAATTAATGAGTTAGTTGTTTTTTTTTAATTTTTACTTCGTTTTAACGAAAGAAGATTTTACTTTGTCCTATACCTGCGTATAGATTCAGTGGGCAAATATTTAATACGGAGATCTCTTTGACTTTTCTCTCTCCCTCCATCCGTACCTGCTCCTGAGATTTGCGTGGAAGAAGGAAGGAAAATAAAGGGGATAAATCCTTTCTTTTATGGCTGATTAAACAAGAGATAGTATTATGTAAATATCATTACATCTGTTCTAATAATCCCGGTATGTTGTATGGGGAAATAATCTTGATGACAGCCTCGTAATTCCCGAGTTTTACCGATAATTTTTTTTCCATCTTGTGAAGGACAATGTAGCATTTTTTGCATTATTTAGATTTTTCCAAAAAATCTAGATATTATGAAAAACGAAATCTTGGGAACAAAGAATTATTTTTCAACGGATTCTCAGTTTAAGGAGAGATCTAAGGAGTTTCTGTATTTTGAATTTAATTTATTACTGATGGTGCAAAGTTTGCTTGAAATCGCAATAAAATCCCCCGAGAAAGATTATTTTCTGGTTTATATCTTCTTTTACATGGAGGATTTGCTCTTTTTTTCTGCGATTCTGTCCGATTTCCTGCTCTATGTGTATAGTCCAGTGAATTACCATTACTCCCGAAAATGATCTTGTGGTCAAACGTCACCTGTGTCTCTGAAATCATATACATACATACATATATGCATGTTATATCTAATGTGTGACATAGTAGAATTCCGTCTAATTTAAAATCCTTCCTTTTCAAAATTTGGTAACTATAGTAATACGGAGGGGTTTTGAGATCTATATTAATGCTGACGGTTTACTTGTACATGCTCTGAATATATTAGAAGGTGAATACAGAAAAATACAGAAAAAAACTCCTTCCAAATATGTACGTTGTGGCTTCAGGCTGGGAAGGAGAGAGAGGATAGAGAGACAAAAGGGATTATGTCCCCAATTTACGAAACAAAAAGGTTTCTAGGTCCATTGCTTACCCTTACCAAGGTTTAAAGGTCTTAAGGATACTACATATTTTGAAAAATCCCTAGAAATTCGATTCAAATTCCTTCGTCAGGATGTCTTTTATGAAGGAAACATTTGGTGTCGTCTTCCGAAAAAACGTTGCTAAATGGACTTAAACCGTTTTTCTCTTCATTCTTCATATTATTATGTGTATGTATGTCTCAAAAGAGTGACATCTAAATATCTTTCATCTAAACTTTGTAGTTGAAGGTCTACATATTTTTCTTGTGTAAACGTTGTAGTGGCAGGGTTATTCAACATGATTTAGTGCAATTTGTAGTGAAAGGGTTATTCCACTACTTTTGTAGTAACATTTGCAATGAACGGATTACCTAAAAAGAAATTGTAGTAAAACAAAAATTCGTAGTGTGGAAGGGTTAAATTCTCAATGATTTTCCTATATTTGTGTGATGAAAGGATTATATTCCAAATAATTTTGTAGTAAAATATGTAGTTGAAGATTCCAAATGATTTTCTAGTAATATATTTGTAGTGGAGGGGCTATTCTAAATATGTTTGTTAGCCACTAGTAATACTGTTGCGGAGATGGATTCACTGGGTAATGTTTAGTATGTTTATAGTATTTATTTAGGGTTGTTTTTAATGAGTATAAATTTCTTTTTTTTTTTAAGAATAAAAGGGATTTTGTTTTTTGATGCAAAAATCCGTGCTTTTTTTGTGTTTATACTTTCTAATCTGTCTAGGAATTATCTAAAAGTGTGGGTGGGACGCATTTTGAGAGAGGATGGCGTCACAGGGGGAAAGTGCGGGTTTCATCAAAAGACTTTTATTTACCTCCTCTGCCACTGTGTCATATGATTCGACGTCATCTAAGCCTGTGCTGGTGCACTTTTGTCTACAATAATAACTAATAATTATCTTTCTCTATACATAATTTACCTAAAAGTTTTTTGAATTTTTAAATGTAACTTTTTTTCAAAATGTCCCTTCTTTCCTCCCAAGAAAAACAACTTTCTCCTGCCCTAAATAATAACCCTATGAAATATTATTGAAGATGTTTTTTTCTCAATTTTTGTAAGCATAAAGGAAGGAATCATATTAATAAAGGAGCTTAAAATAGGCTATTATTCTTTGTTCTTGTACAGGTAATGAGGTAATATATTTTATATAAGGTATAACTTGTATAAGGTAGAGGCTTTATTAGTACTATTGTCTAGAAGGGGAAAAAAAATCTATTGTTACATTTTCTCCCCTCCTTTTCTTCTGGCATTATAATTGTGGTAGTTTAAGTAGGATAAAAAAAAGAGAGAGAAAAAGTTTTGGAAAAGTGTATTTTATGAAAGGTCACGTTCAACCAGGACATTTTTCTATTATTTTCATGTCATGTATGGAAAGGTAAAAACAACTATACCTGTGTCAATGTGATCCAATCGGAACTGATAACACTCAATCATGTATTTTTTGTATTTTTTTTTGTATAAGGCGAAGGTGATTTTTTTCTCATTCATTTCACACACTCACACCATTTGTCCACTTACCTAAGACGTTTTCACCGGATTTTGGAAAACATTTTATATATATAACATACATGTACATATATGTATGTATTTTTTACTCAAGAAGCAGCAAAAGGTCATTTAGGCATTTCATTCATTCTTTTCTCCTACCGTTATTTTTGGAATAAATAATCCCCCCCTCCCATAAGGGTAAATGTCATTCCCCTAAAATATATTTTTAGAAGACTTTAGTATTTTTTTCACATGTCATGGATGTTACACGAAAAATCATGATTGGGGAATGGAACATACTGTTCCTTAATGACACTTACAACGTTTATATTTTTATACAACGTTCTTTTTTTTTAAGACTTGAAATGAACCATTGTCAGCATTTTTCCCCCATTATTATTGCTTTTCCATTTCAAGGAAAGAAAATGCCTCTGTGATAGGGACATATGTGTACATTTTTTTTAGTGCCAAAAAGGATATTTTAATAAGAGATTTCTTGTCCTGAAATCATGAGCATATTATAGAATTAGGTCAAAACGTGTGTATGGATGTGTACATTTTTTTTAAAGACAGGATATTACTCTACGTAGATACCCGTACAAATTACAAGTCTAAAAAAGGTTTAATAATAATATCACTTAACCTCGGCCATTATCATCAGGAACGCTGAGGAGATTTTTTTTTTCATTAGTCATATAATACACAGTTTTTTCTTCTTTATACATCCCATTTATCTAGCCCTTGTTCATCGTCAAAGGACTTGTAGGAGTATAATTTATCATGTTATATAATAGAAATTTTTTTAAAAAAAGAGGGAAGAAAGGATTTTAACAAGAGAATTAAAGATGAAGGGCTTTAAAACGAGGAGCAAAAAAATATGGTTATTTTTTAAGGGAAAATCTCAATTAAATACTTCCCCTCCTTTATGTGACGACAAATCCTACGGTGGTCATTGTCAATTAATGTAAATGCATTAATTAAATTCAACACTACCGTTGTGGGAGCAGTAGTTATTAGGTTTAGTTAATACAATAGTAGTACTAGTAATTAATAATAAAAATTAAAAAAAAGCACAGTTTTTCTTATTTCATCTACAAAAAGACTATAATTTGACTATATGAATTTGAATCTTAAGTGTAATCTTTCTTTTTTTTTTTAAACCAGCGAGATTAACTTACAATTGGCCGCTATTTTTCTTGGTTGTCTTCTCATTCATTCATGATAATGTGTTTTCCCCGGTTTAATCTATACATTATACACACACGTTAGACATAGTAGACATATTAATGATCAAATGTCATGGAATAGCATATCGGCCACGGAACCTGTTTACAAAGCCTTTCTTGAGCTTGAACATTTTTTTTACTTCCTAAAAATTAAGCTATAACAGTTAAACCATTAATATTTTACATTTACTTAATGGAACTTATTTAAAAATACAATTGAAGAGACAAAAAACTTGACACCAAATGAGTACAAGGCAATGAAGGACATTAGAAATAACGTTTAATTTATGTCTAATTAAGGACTTCCCCTCCAGGCATTTGTACCATGCCATCGAATCATGGGAAAGAAAAGTCTATACATATCAAATCTTTCTTTTGACTTTAATTAAAAGGAAATTGACAGATTATCTCCCCCCCCCCAAAACAATTTTTTTTGGGATATTATTCCAACAATTTGGCATTGTCTTCCAGTTAAAGACAAATTTTGTAGGAAATAGCTAAATAGGAGCAGATAGAAAATCCACCCGAGATTCGTAATAAATTGACTCAAAGGAACCTATCATTGTTATCCGGTCTTGAAATACATTTAAATATGGAGGAAATGTGAAGGGTGAGAGCATCTGCCATGGCCGTTTCGTACATAAAATGGAAAAGAGAGAACATTCGTACAGGACATTTTTTTTTTTGTCAATTTTTTTCCTAGTAATTTTGTTTTTTTCTTTGGTTCAATGCTGACAATGTGCCCGTTAACTAACACTAATTATAATTACAGGACCATTTCCCTCCCACACACACAGTCAAAGAATATATAGAGGGAACTTTCCAACAATCACACTTGAAAGGTCGGTGGTAATAGTATTTTATAATAATTATCTTATGTATACTTATATACATCTACATACGTTTTATATTTATAGTACGAGTTTTTTTTTTGTTTTTTAAGCCAAGAGTTAGATGAAACCCATTCAGAGCAAAGTCTGGAAGAAGTATTTTTAATAGTAATAGTATTTTTAATAGTAAGTAGTAGAAGATGAAGAGATTTCTTCTTTTTTTTTTTGCAAATAACCACAACATTATATTTGTTTACATCTTCACAATTTATACATAGAGAGAAGGGTCACTTTTGGATGCCTTTTTTTCTCAAGAGTCCCATTGGCACACCCGTAGATTCGGTCCTAACTTTTTTCTTTCCTTCCAAGTCCTTTATTTGATCATCTAATACATCCAACTGTGTTTCTACAGGAGTACTTTACAATGGTATTTACACATTTTTTTTTACTCACAAAGCCTCTTTAGTATTCACAAGAAAAAAACACAGTCCATCTATTTTGTGGGGTGAATTACATTTACACTTATATGTATAGCGATTGTGACAGAGTTTTAGCACACGGGGGTCCAAGGGTACTTTTTTTCCTAGTCATTTTACTCTAATTTTTACTATGTCATGGTCTCTAATTTACGGCCTTACCGACGTGCATTGTCCCAGATAAAAGAGGTTGAATTTTTACAAAGTGGGAGGAAATTAATTACAACTTAAAATAATCTTTATTTCTCCTTCCCTTTTACCACATGCTCCCAGTCTTTATCCACATTTTTCTTTCTCACGGATGGAACGTGTAGTTTTTTTTTGGAGGATGACACAGAAAATCTTCTCCCTTATAAGCGCAGATTCTTTACGGCTTCACACCCGACGCAGTAACTTTCACTAGGTTCGAGTTGCTTTTTGCGGCGAGGAGGAGGAGGAGGACAAAGGAGGAGAAATTAGGAGGGGAAAAAGGGAAAGTTTACATTTGATGTTTATTATATCAGACACTATTAACTACACCTGACCGATCTCAGGCATGCGGGACGAAGATCGTCCTAAAGAAGTTACCTCTTGCACACGGTTCCTTCCTGCAATCTTCCCTATTTTCTCTCTCTTTTTCTCTCACTTTCTGTCTTCTTTGGTCTTTTTCTTCTGTTGTTATATTTCCCTTTTTCTCTCTTTTTCTACCTCACTCTTTTTCTTCTGTTGTTATATTTCCCTTTTTCTCTCTTTTTCTATCTCACTCTTTTTCTTTGGTTTTGCTGCTATATTTCCTTTTTTTCTCTTTTCTCTCTCTCTTCTTTTCTCTTTACTCTCTCTCTCTCTTCCTTTCTCTTTTATCTCTCTTCCTTTCCCTTTTATCCCTCTTCCTTTCTCTTTTATCTCTCTTCCTTTCTCTTTTATCTCTCTTCCTTTTTCTTTTCCCTCTCTTCCTTTCTCTTTTCCCTCTCTTCCTTTCTCTTTGATCTCTCTTCCTGTCTCTTCTTTTCTGTTTTCTCTGTTTCCTTTTCTATCTTTTTATGGATTTCTATCTCCCTCTCGTGTTGCTTTCCTCTTCTTTTCTCTCCTTTACTTGTTACTTCTCCCTTTCTCTCTCTTCTATTCTTCTTTTTCCCATAAATTTCCCTATATCTCTCTACTTTGAGGCATTTCTTTCGCTTTTTCCCATTGTGCTTATTGTTCTCCATTTTGGTCTTTCTCTGCTCTTTGTAGTCATCTTTTTCTCTCTCTTTCTCTCTCTCTCTCTCTCTCTCTCTCTTCATTCCGATGTTTCGCTCTCTTCCTCTCCATCTCTCGCCATTTCTCCCTCTCGAGAAAATTCTGTATCCCTCACTGAAAGATTCGTGTATAATAAGAAATCGTGAGAGTTATATGCATGCAACTATACTTTTAAGACATGAAGGGCATAAGAGCGAGTGGATAATGGATAATCTTCCCCCACAGTTGACACTCCTTGAATTCTCCACGGAAATTACGTAGGAAGGTAATTCTCTGGCTACTACTAACTTCTCTATAGTAACAATAAGATATACGACTATAATTTGGGTTTGGCCATTAAGCATCACAATTAAAGTCTAACCATATTTGTGTATGTATTTGCACCAGGAGGGTTCATCTAGGACTCTTTCATCCTCGTTGCATGTACTTGGTATTGTATATCTAACGGGAATGTACTATAATCCCCAATAATTACAAGTAAGATACACGAGAAGAGGGAGAGTTGGACTGGAGGTTTTGTTTGGAGTTGATGAATAACAATTTCATTTTCTCCTCTCTCTCTCTCTCTCGCAATGCATTAGAATAATCATGGACCATAATAATAATGGCACACAGAATTAGACAAGGATGTTGTCTCAATTACGAACACTCGCTCCTTCCTAAAAACTGTGTGTGTGTACATATTAAAATTGTGGTTTGTGTAAGGAACTCAGGATATGGTGAGGAAATGGAGGAGTAATATTACACAAGGGATATAATGATAGAGGTTTAATACAGGATTATGGGTGTGTTGTACATATATATTTAAAATGAAAATTACTGACTCAAGAAAAGTTCCTCACCCACACAGGAGACAATTATTTTTGTGTGACTACAGAATTATTTACATTTCACAGGGGTGAAGAGGAGGATTTTAGGGGGAAACTCACAGTCCGTGATATTGTTTCATTGCGAGAGTACATAAATATTAGTATATGTAGATATAAGAAAAAAATAACTAATGCCTAAAAAAAAAATCCCTGCGGATAGAAGCTTTCCCCCGAGATTCACGTAGTGTCCTCAGAAATTGATAGGCTTTGTGGGTTTAACATAACCTTGCGTGACCCTTGTGGCCCTACCCAGAAAAAATAGGGTTTAAAAGATTCCCTCCTATACTAATAGCACTGTAGCCACGGTGGTATCACACATTATTCAATTAAGCTTGTATTTCTGGGCTGCTCAGTGGGAGAAAGTTACTTATGGGGCTTCTTTTTATATTCTTAATATGTGTTGTATATACATATGTATGTATACGTTAATAACACAGTTTCCTATGTATTTGGCAAATCTTCATCACCCTTTAGTACCTTATTCGAGTATATTTGACTTCCTATTTTTTCCTCTCTCATACACAATATGAAGAAGAGGAGAGAATAATTAGGAGGGATGTACAGGAGGAAGGAGCTCCTCGTGTACGTTAATGGGAAAATACAATAATATGCTGGAGAAAGCTGGAGGTTAGTCTTTCCTTTTTTTTTTCTAAGGTGGGAATCCTTTTTCTCCTAAATAATCCTTTTGTACATGGAGAAAGGAGCTTATGAGTAAGATTTTGGTAGTACTCACTTTCTCCATTGGAAGGAGAGCTCTATATTCCCACCCGAGTAGGAGCACTTCCTTTCCGAGGCGCTTAATTAATTGTCAATGTAAACACAAAGCCCTTGTAACCTTCTTGTAAATATCTCTGTAGTAAAAAAAAAAAAAACAAATTAAGTGCTGTCTCTAATTAAAGAGGAGATCTTCTTTCCCGACAGTCTTCATTAAGGTTTAAGTAGTTAAGCATTTTTTTTTTGCAGTAGTAGTGCGTAAGTTCCAAGGAGGGACTCGGGGGTATACAAAAAAAATGAATTATGTGACGGCAACCGTACCTTTCTCCGTCTTTGTAGTACGTGATCATGAAAAGAATTGATAAGAGAAGTTTCTCTGGTTCCCGTACCAAAAAAAAAAAAAGTATTCAAATAATAAATTTTCTTTTCCACAGCGACATAAGATGAGTCATTTTTTTTCTTTAAGTACAGAAAAGATATAATTGTGGGATTAAAAGTCTTAAAACAAACTTGAGACAAAAACTTTTTTTGTACGAACCAATTTTTTTTTTTTTTTTGCAAATGAAAAAGATATTCAACACTCTTTTTTCTGGGTCAAAGAGGCCGGTAGTGCTTTCATCTATATAGAAATCTAGAATTTTTTAGTTTTTCATTTGTAAATAATATACATGTTAGTAATATCATTATTTTATATATGTACATTAGCAACCATCACCGGCTCTTTTTTTTCTCTCCAGTTGCCTCACATAGTATAGTTGGTAATTATAGGATTTCCCCCTTTTTTTTTTGTTCCTATGGTAAGTATAGGCTTCCATTGTGAACCAAAAGAGTCCCACCGAGGGAAATGAAGAGAGATATTTCTTTTAATTAATCAATAATTTTTTTTTAAAAAGATATGCTCACACCGAGCTTATTTTGTTTACCTCACCATTAAATATAAATTAAGAGGAAGTGACTTTTGTTCTGAATCCTTCGTTTATCTTGTACACTAATAAGAAATTACGTATGTAAGTTTTTTGGTGGAAAACTAATAAAAAATTATTGCTATGTTAATGATAACAAATGCATTCCAGAGTTAATCACCCACCAGATAACATTACAATAGTAACAACAGACCTTCCCTATGACACTATAGGACACGTAATACTGTCTCCCGCAACAACAACAATGGATATCTTGAAAATGCTTCACCTAAAGATGATCACTAAGATTTTTATTCATATTGAAGCTATACGATTATTTCTTTGGAAATTGACAGGGAGGTGAGAAGAGGTTACATAATGCGAATGGTTGAGAGCGGCAGGAAATTTGGGGGGAAAATGCGATTTAGTATATTTTATTATTATTATTAAAAAATGCAGTGCACCATGAGAGCCTCTGTATAGCCTGAAAAGTAAGCAGAAGTTTTGATGACTACTAAAGATGATTTTTTTTTTCTTGGATGTTTATTTTTCTCGGCATGAAAAAACTCTCTTCATTTCTTTTTGGATTAAACGTGTTGAATGTACTCCGGATTGAGGAAGGAGAAGCCCTGGAATTCCGTCTGGTCCAAGTTCATCATGAAGAGCTTGTCTGTGGGAGTGAGTTCTGTTTTCTCCGTCGTGAATTGCTTGTCAAAATTGCTTACGTCCTTTCGATGTTTCTGTGAAAAAGTCATATTTCCAAAAAAATACAATTATCTATTTAAATTGACAAAATTAAAAAAAAAAGAAAAATCCCCCAAAAAAGTAACCATCACCAATTGTACCTTAGTAGTCAGATAAAAAAAAAAGGAATATCACGAAATTCAAGGTAGTCAATGCATTAAATCTTGTTCCAAATCAAGCAAAAAACGGGAAAAATCGTAAAACAAGGCATAAAAAAAATAAAAAAAATAAACAGCTTTGTTACCTTCAACGTGCAGGGTGAATTGTGTGAAATAAAATACAACGGCTCTATACAAAAGTACATACACAAGACAAGTATTTATAATTAAAAAATACAGGTGCAAGTGTAAATTGGAGGACGTTGCAGGCAAACCTAGATGAGTTAAGGCATTTTTGCATTTCAGTCAAATCTGATTATTTCCACACAAAAG
The DNA here is from genome assembly GCA_034698585.1 of Disparrhopalites patrizii. Classification (NCBI taxonomy): domain Eukaryota; kingdom Metazoa; phylum Arthropoda; class Collembola; order Symphypleona; family Sminthuridae; genus Disparrhopalites; species Disparrhopalites patrizii. The sequence continues at coordinate 14,785 of JAQGBT010001461.1, read as the reverse complement.
CATCATATTTATAAAGCTGGGAGAGATGTTTGGTCCGTTTGATGTTTATACAAAGAAGTTGATCACTGCCACAACTTCCAGTGTTAAAAAAAAAAAAGAGGGAATCAAAGGGATGGCTCCTTCATCACTGACTTTATTAATAATTTATAGCCCTTGAAAATTAATACACTTCTGTCAGGCATTCCATCGAGGAGGTTTCCGATCGACCCAAAAAGAAAATGAGAGTGGCCGGAACTTCTCCCATCAACACCGCGGGCATTCAAAGGCATAAGACCCTCCATGGGGTTCCATTGTGATGATAAATCATAAAATCACACAACAACAGCTTGATCATTCAAAATAACATGGGCGGGACGACAACAACAGCAGGCTTTTACTATCATCTGCAAATCATGTCATCAAATGTGTAGCTACAGTGCAATGAAAACAAATACAAAAGTACATGCTTTGACGGCTGTAGCGTGCAAAGGTTTTATTTTTTTGGACGAAAGTGGAATTTGTGGTGATTTTTTTCCTGTTCACAGAAGGCTTGCAAAAAAGGGACGAAAATACACTGACAAACAAAAATTTTTATAGCTTCCTTTTTGAAAAGATGCAATCACAGTGGAAAGGACCGGAGATAAGATTTCGCTCAACTCAAAAGCTATTTATTATTTTTAAAAAAACCTTCTTTTTCCAGAGATTTGTTTCCAAAAGGACATTTCCTTCCTTTTCTTATTTTTGTGAGAGTAAAAAAAAAAAATGGGAGCAAAGAAGTAATTTTTGGAGAGCAAGAAGCCTACATTTTTTATGCCTGTTACAACATGTAATAAGTACAACATGCAATAAGTCATCATTTGTCAAGGGGGAAAACTGTTTCATGGCAACACGAAGGAATATTTATGTCAAAAAAATAATAATAAATGAATTACACAAATGCTGGTGAAAGAAGCCGATGAGTGGTTTTTCAGGCACAAGGAATAACATACGTATATTATATTATGACATTAAAAGACAGCAAAAATAAATAAAAACAACTACGGTGCATATCAGAGCTTTCACCAAACAATATCACGGCAAGAGTGACAACTCAAAAAGGTTTTGATTTATTAGAATAATCTCACTTGCAGCGTTAAATAAACTATCCTATTGGAATCATCTTTTTTTTTGTTTCCTCCTTAAATATTACACAAAACTACTGATTAGGTGAGCTTTTTAGAATTACACTACAGTTATTTTACTCAAATATTCTTTGTATAATACTCAATAATTCTGCTTTATAGAAGTATAGTATAATGCTTAAAAATAGGGAATTCCTTGATAAAGTCAAGGAAGGGAAAGTGACAGGTCCGATTTTGGATTGTATTTTGATACCGGTGCATTCATAACATACTACTCAACAAAACAAGATTAAGTGTAATCATAGAGTTTTTTGTATCTACACTAAATTATTCTAGGACATACAATTAAAACAAACAAACAAACAAAAAACAAAAAACATTCTGGCAGCATGCGTTCAACCACTGTAGTAGTAGCAGTAACAATAATTAATCGTCATCACAATCATAAGTAAACCTCATGTATCACGGGTTGTTTACAAGATTTATTTTTTCACCCCCTTTTGTCTACTATATTTCCTCCTACCTAATAATATATATTAATTTAATAATTATTTACTACACTATTATTACACTCATGGAAAGACCCATGAATCTTTCCCCTCCTTTCAAAATCTCGATAGTTAAAGCTCTAATTTTTTGTTGTTGTTCTAAGGATGAATATACATATATATCTACAGTAATTCGCCTATGGAGATGCTAATGACGATAACAGGTAGTAATGATGTACAAACACATGCTACACCAACCCCTTTATGGACAATTGGGGAATGAGGGGTGGAGTAGTAAAAAAAAAAGGGGTGCTAATGGAGGGGAATATAAAATCTGGGGAATCTCCACTATACATGTGTGCTTATGTCAATAGATCGATGATGGGGAATGTTTCAAAAATAATTATCTAAAATTAACCCCTTTTATTTTGCATTTATACTCCCCTTCACAAGCACTTTGGGTAAATATTTACTTACTAAATAATTTCTACATTTATCATGGGCCAGAAACAAAGGACATTTTTTGGGGGGCGGGAAGGTTTAAGAGGAAGTTTCATGGGATGATATTAAAAGACAGGTTAATTTGCTAAATATGACAGGGAAATCAAAGGGAGGACAATTCCCCTCCTGTCATTTGCCCCTCCCTCCTCAATAAAAATTTCCCTCCTCTCTCTCTGGAGGGCAAGGTCCATGCAATTGTATCACAAAAAAAGGAGGATGTGCGTATACTGTAAGTTGTAAATAATATATATCTAGCTGGGTTGTTCGTATCCGGCCTTATAAGCCTTCACACACACACAAAAAAAGAAGTTACAAAACTTTCACTCGGAATTTCTCTCATCTCCTTTTCCTATTCAAATGTCCTTGTACAAATGTCCTATTTTCTGGGTAAAGTTCGAGAGACTTGGGAAACGCTTTCCCTTCTTCTTGCATTCATTTCATGCTGTCCTTTTTACTTTTTTTTTTACTCTTGTAGTCAGCGTTCCTTTGTGAGGAAATGGTAGTTCATTTGATGGTACAAATGCTCTCTCATAAATTTAGACTTTATCCCATTTTTGTCGATTACTCTGTGTGTACCATTTAGTAGCTTCCTCTACTGGTATAATTTCGCAGTTTCCTAATACCATTCAACAATTTCCTGTACTGGTACAATCTTCAAAAAAAACAGCAATATTCACGGTGGCACACTGAAAAATGCTGTTGTTACTAGTACAAACTAAAATTAGTTACGACGCCGTTGAATTAGATTTAATTAATGACCAAGTTTTAGCCCTTTCAACAAATTGTTTTTTCAACCATACAAATCTCATCCTTTTGTCATTTTTGAAACTCTCTTGACTCTTCCTGTATAATATCGACCATTAAAAAGATGTCTCCGTTCAAGTCAACGTTTAAGTTCCTCCGAAAAAAATTATAACTATAGTAGGCAAATTGTTCGACTAATTGCTACCTGGCGTACCTTTCATAATTGGACAGGTAAAAAAAAACTTTCCCTCCTAACTGCTATTAATCATGCGTTAATACTGTTAAAGCTTTTATGTCTTAAAGGTCCTTGTTAGATTTTTTTTTATATAGAAAAATCCAAAATTCATTAGCATCACTGTCTATCACTTTTGTCGCAAAATACTTGGTTCTGTATACATACACATGGACAATAAAAAATCCTATAAGTATTAGTCCATTAGAGACAATTGTTTTTTGTTACTTTAATTTTTTTTTTTGTTTTGGTCCTGTAATAATTATTAGTAGTTGTTCACGTGGAAAGGGGAGCACAAAAGGGAAGGAGAATTTTCGCGGAGGATAATTATTTATTTACATTTTATCTGTCCTCCCTCCTACATATTATCCCTAATTAATTAGAAGGATACTCTTCTTGACAATTTTCCGAGGAAAATTCTGAATAATTTGACAAATAATCAATACACCAACCAACCTCCCCTCATCTAGTTAGTCAGCTAGTACGCGGTAGTAAAAGTCAAGCCAAAACTTTGTCAACTTCCCTTGACAATGTGACCTCACATGCATGGCTGATATTGGACATGTTCAACAAGGATATTTCTGACAGGTGTAACGTCTATACATTATATATATATAATTACGTATAGCTACAACTTTCCTTTCACTCGGCATTTTATAATAATATCCTTGAAATTTTCTTTTTATACTCCAAGCCTTTTCAGCCTCTTTGTATTAACAGAGGCACTTTCACTCCCATTTTCTCCTCTTTCCCTTTGAATGATTATTATGAGCTCGTTAAAAAAATGAATCAACAACTTATACACCCTCCTCAAAAAAAAAAAAAAAACTTTCTCCTACCATTCCTAACATACCGTTACCAGTTTTTTTCTTCCTTCGGTGTTTTCATAAAATATTTTCCTTAACTCTCAACCCTTTTTTTTAGGAGAAACATCGTTTCTTCCCTCCGTTACTCCCTCTTCCTTTGACCAATGACGCAGAAAAGAGGGTACAAAAAAAAAGCTGGAAGAGCAAAACAAAAAAGTCTTTCTATACTCATGGCATTTTGTGCACAGGAGAGAAAAAAAAACTTATTTTGGATACCTTTTAAACTCGTTAATAATGCAAATAAAAAAGACATTACATCACATTTTTTTACGTTATACAAGCGCAATCATATAAAGTTAATACGCTGCCTCCTCTACAATCCAAAAGTGGCTTTTCTCCCCCTCAAAAAACTAAAAGTATTTTTTAGAATTACAAACATGCCAGGAGGAGAAAATTCAAGGGGAAAAAGGTACTTTTTAACACCATCTTATTTTTTAGATTAATAGCACTTTTATCACTGTATAATTATACTTACGATTAGTAGTTACACTTGACAATGTGCACCAATACGCCATTGGGATTGTCGAATTAACCAAGAACAACAACAAAAAAAAATAAAACAAAAGAAAGCAAAAATAAAAAACAAACAAAAAAAGTAAATATATTACTGACCTTGTCAAGATGGAATAATGAATGACTGAAGGCGCACATTTTTTTTTACTACATGACACACGTGGTTAACTAATGTACATCGATTTTTTGTTTCTCTAAGAATATGCAACGGAACATATGGTTATTTTAGAACTACGTGGATACGTATACAAATAAACCAACTTGGCATTTTACTACATTATTAAACTATTGTTGACATTACAATATAATTAAAATGACTTGGGCATACATAAAAAAAGGGGAAATAATTACCATTTCAAGCTGCTTTCATAATAGTAAATACCTACCAATATCGGTGTGATTCTTCAAATGTGCGTTCTTAATTTGTAGCAGGCAAAAAACAAACATACAAACTACTACAAGACAAAAATTTAAACATAAACATTTTTTTTTTGAACAAAAAAAAAAATCAGAGAACACGGAAAAACAACATGCTGAAAATTTTGTAAAAGTACAAGAGAGGATGGCGTGAAAAAACAACGTAATTAACAACACAACTACAATATAGGACAACAATATCGTAAAAGAGCAGTGTACTCAATAGGCATTCAATTATAATATAGATATACATTAAAAAATATAGTAATGTAGCAGCATCATTAGCAACATGTAACAGTAACAAAAAAAAACAAATATATAGAATTTTCAAAATATTCACAATATTTTGGGGAGAAAAAAGTGTGAAAAAAAATCCAAGGGGAACCCTTGTGCACTCTTCATTTACTTCTTCTTCAAGGTTAATAAAGACGGCTATAGGACATTGCCATTTGTATACATTAACAGTTTATTGTTTGGGACGGGCAGGTGTGAATATTACTCCAGAGGATGTATATAATGTAATAGAGCATACAAAATAAAATAAAAAGATGGGGAAAAATATAACCCTTTCTTTTCCCATCCTACAATATAATTTCCTTTTTTTTAATTTTCTTTATTTTTTTGCATCTACACAGTCCATTCCTCACGACACTCTCAAAGTACTGTACTCTGTATCGTATCTCTCGAGGACATGGAAGAGGACCTGGTCGTCGAATTAATTAAATCCACTTGTGGAATGAGATCCTCCGATATAATAGGATTGAAATACGGATTGATAAAACTGAAACATTTGAATTCGGAGCCCGTGAGATTGGAAAGGATCATTTGGCTGTTGGAATCCGGTGGCGTCAACTCAGTCTTGCCACGTGTGAAAATGGGGTCAAAATTTTCTCCTAAGCGGGCATTCTTCTGTTGTTGTCCGTAAATCCCACATACAGCCATTTTTTTTTCGGAGAAGGTTACGACAGGAAGAGGGAAATCGTGTACATACAATTTTGTTTGTGTTTGTTTTTTTTTTTGGAGGAAGGTAAAAAGTCCCAGGAACATCATCAATGATTATCATCATCGAACCAATCAAGGAACAAAGCATGGAAACCAAACAACATTAACTGATTTAATATAAAAGTTAAGCGTGTATTTATAGTCGTATTTTTTTGACTAAGGTTTAGAGCTTATAAAGGAAGATTTTACCATGTAGGTTTATTGATACGGGGGTTTTTTTTTAAAAGGAGAGTGTCATTTCCTCCGGAAAATCGGGCCAAGTACCACCAGTAACCCTTTTTTTTTCCTACTCCTATTAAAGTGACTATCTACGTGTATTCCTTCTTTCCTAATATGGAATATATCCTAATAAAAAAAAAAGCCCACTCTAAACCTCCAAAGGGACTCCTCTCTAATAGGGAACTTTTTTTTTCTCTCTCCCTTCCTAACGAACCTCTTTTGATGCACAAGAGGCCCTATGTAGGAAGTCCTTCATTGTGCATATCAAAAGGGGATATTACCCCCTTCCTATTATGAGTAGCCAGAGTTTTAAAAAGACGTAAAAGAAAATGACGAACGTCTTCCCAAACACAGGGGAAAAAAATATCAAGTTGAGTTGAACCTTCTTCCTCCATCTTTTTGGGGGGAAGGAAAAAAAACACTAAGTAATTGCTCTAGTAAAAGGTGATTGGAAAGTATGCACTTCCCTATTTTCTTTCTTATTATCACTATGATTATACATGGCGGCTTCCACAGTTCTATAGGGGCTGCTTCCGCCCCCAACAAGAGGGGATAAAACGGAAGAAATTGCCTCCAAGTCAGCATTTTCAACACGTATAAAGTGTAATGCAAGAGGAGGAAATGTTGCTCTTTTTTTATACCAATTTTTTTTATAGTGCATTTTCCCTACAATTCCTTCCTTCTCTCTGTCTCTCTGTTTTTTTCTCACTCTTTCTCTCTCTCTCTCTCTCTCTCTTCCACTCTTCTAGTGTCTCTTCCATTCTTAAGCTAAATAGTATTCATGTATACTTCCTGACTGGGGATTAGAAAAAGTAATCAGATAAATCCTAAAGGGGTGGATGCTATTTTTAGTAATGGCAGGAACGAACCTGTTCTCTTACTCTTGTACTATCAGTGCTTCTCCCATTATTTTATCATTTCGTGTCTCTCTTTCTTTCTCTCTCTCTCTCTCCGAAAAGTTCTTCCCATACTCCCACCGTCAAGACAACATCATACGCCCTAAAAAGTTTTCACCTCTCTGGAGACTGTTAACATATGTATTCCCAAAGGGTTCAAAAATTTCGGAGTGCTACTACTATATATCAGTTATACACTCAAACTACGGCAAGGAATCCTACCCACCGCCGTCCGTGTTCACAGTCTCTTTATAATTAAAGTTGTCAAATAATACGGGAGAAGAAGAGAAGAACGTCAAGAGGAAAGAGAGAGAGAGAGAGAGAGAGAGAGAAAGAAAAATCCCCAATCCAATCTCTTCCGATACGATAACGATCGTATATACACTGTTATAGGGCAATAGGGAAAGTTTTTTTTATTTATTATATTACTCCCACTATTTCCCACAATTCGTGTGCTTTTTCCACCAATCTTATAGAATGAATAAAAGGAAAGCTACTGGAGATTAGTTACTATCTCTCTGTTTCTTTCTCTCTCTCTCACTCACTCTCGGCTCGTCTTTCCCAGGACATTTCTCATCAGAAATCAGCCAAGGAGAATTTTATAATTTTTCTCCTACTACTACTACTACTTCTTCTACTCTTACCTCTTTCCCACTCTCTGACACAGTACCCTGATTGTTCTGGAAAGATTCTTCTTCTTTGAGAAGGAAAAACAGTCAGAGGAGAAATAGAGGGAATAATAGGGTATACAAGTGAGGAGGACGGACAAAATAAGACAGAGGGAAGGACAGACACTACATGGAAGAGGGAGCAAAAGACGGGAAACGGTACAAGCAAAAATGGAGAGAAACAGAAAAGGAGGAAAAGCGTCAAGTGGGAGAGAGAAAGCTTTGTCATTCGTAGAGCAGAAAGAGTGAAATAAAGAGCAAAAAATGGAATCAACGGGGAGAAAAAGTAAAAGAAAAAAATTGAATAAAAAATGACAAAGAGTGAAAGAGAGAGAAAATACAGAAAAAAGGTGAATGAGAAAGAAAATATAAGGGAAAAGGTGAACGAGAAAGAAAATATAAGGGAAAAGGTGAACGAGAAAGAAAATACAAGAGGTGAATGAGAAAGAAATATAAGGGAAAAGGTGAAAGAGCAAAAGAGAAAGAAAATAGAGGGAAAAGTTGTACGAGCTAAAGAGAAAGACAGTAGAGGGAAAAGTTGTACGAGCTAAAGAGAAAGAAAATAGAGGGAAAAGTTGTGCGAGCTAAAGAGAAAGAAAATAGAGGGAAAAGGTGAAAGTGAAAGAGAAAGAAAATTGAGGGAAAAGGTGAAAGTGAAAGAGAAAGAAAATTGAGGGAAAACGTGAAAGTGATAGAGAAAGAAAATTGAGGAAAAAGGTGAAAGTTAAAGAGAAAGAAAATTGAGGGAAAAGGTGAACGAGTGAAAGAGAAAGAAATTTGAGGGAAAAGGTGAACGAGTGAAAGAGAAAGAAAATTGAGGGAAAAGGTGAACGAGTGAAAGAGAAAACACAGGGGGAAAGGTGAAAGAGAGGAAATAAAGGGAGAAAAGCTGAAAGAATGAAAGAGAAAAAGCAGGGGAAAAGGAACGAAGAGAGAAACAAAGAAAAAAAGGGAGGAGTTAAAAGGATAAGGAAAAATACATTAAAAAAAGAGGAAGACAGAACGAGAAAAAGAAATGAATGTCACTTGTAAACAAAAAATAGAGACAACGAGAGAGAGAGACAGAGAGAGAGCGAAATAAAGAGAAAAAACATGAAGTTCTAATGAAGGAGTGAGAGAGAAATCAATTTCACGGGCAAAGAAAAAAACTGAGAGCAAAAAATGTAAAACTTAAAAGGGAGGGAAGAAAGGCAATGAGAAAACAGGATGGAAGAGAAAGTGTGAAATAAAAAATACTAATTGGAAAGAGAAAGAATACAAGAGATAGAAAAGTTAGGAAAAGAGAATGAAAAAAAGGAAGGAGAAGGGAAAGAAAGAAAGAATGCGGAGGTAGAGAGCGAGTGAAGGGAGAGAAAAAACGGAGAGGAGATGGAAGGAGAGACAAGAGAAAAGTCGAGGCAAAACCCAAACCCGACAGAGAAACTCTCCTGTATCTTTCACACAACCTCCCAACCTCCCCAACGACAAGAAAATTGAGGTTGAGCAAACAGTCATAATTGTTGGCGTAACACCAAAATCCTCTATTAGTTCAAGTTAATACTACCCCGCAAAAAAAAAGAAAGTCATTTGTAGCTACGAGCTCATGCAACCTTCTAATAGTGGTAATAATCGACGACCATAAAAATTACATGGCAATGCCCCATTTTGTAACGATAGATGTTGTCCCTCCAGAGAAAAATATTACCCCCGTATCCATTTAACCTTTACACAAGGAAAAAAACAAGCCTCAATCATCCCTTAATCTGGTCTTCCCCCGTTTTTTAGGGAGGTGGCGGGGGGACGAAGAAGGGAAATTGCATATTCTGCATTAATTACGTTGTAAAATAGCTAATAAAAAGGATAAAATAGTACAAGTCTGGCTAAGGAAACCTGCTATTTGGTCGTCTTCAAAAAAAAAAAAAAAAAGGAAAGACTTGGGTTCTGGCAGCTCACATGGAAGATTATTATTTTTTCTCCTTATACCAAGAGATTAACTGCTCCAATCTCTATCTGCTCCACCAAAAATATGTGTAAATGACTGAAACCAGAAAAATAAGGGAGAGATAAAGAAAGCGGAAAAAAAGAAAGACAAAGATAGAGAGATAGATCGAGAAAGGAAGAGAGAGAAAAAAGACGTCTTTCAAGATATTTTTTCAGAGAAAGCGATTATATTAATACTATTATGATTATACCACACACTCTACATCAGATCCCTACACACTCCTCCTGCCAGTAATGACATTAGTAGGAGCTCCATGTGGCCTGTTCAAGCCTCCATGGGCACTTCATAATATATGTGTCTGTGCAGATATGTGTGTGTTTTTTTTCCACATAAATTCCCAATATACAAAAGAAGGATGATTCAAAAAATACACAGACATAGTAGTAATAACAATATTTGAAGGGCGAATTTTTTTCTTCTTCATTTTTTTTTGCAAGGGATGTAATAACATATTCCCCATAATTTCTTCTATTGCCTCGGAGCCACCAGGAGATATAATCACATTATGCAAATTACACTTGATGATATAAAACGGTGGTAGGAATCTACAGGTTACTTCTCAATTTAAATGAGAGTGAATCTCAAACCAGGTTTTTTTTGTGTGAAAGAGTAAGAGAGAAAGAGAGAGAGAAGAGAGAGAGTGAATGTATCTGCATATACATAATTTTTCACAGAAACGTCATAATCATGTGGGAATGGAATGGTAATTATTATGACATTATTATACTATAATAAAATATACTGCACCTCCCAAGGGGCTTATAACTTAAGGGGAGAATGTAGTATGCCGAGGAAAATTTTTTCTTTCTTCTTTTTTTTACACAATTAATTTCAACTTAATCCATACCTTTCCCATTCCTACACGGACATGCTTGACATGGAAGGATTCTCATACAAAAAGGAATAAAAAAATACATTTTTTTTGCGCATAAAAAAAGAACGAAGAAAACTTTTGCAAACAAAGTGTCAAACCAAAAGTAATGAATGGGGAAAGTATACATACGATTATATACGAAAAGGATGTGGAAAGAATGATGTTCTTATATAGAAAAATAACCTCCTATGTAACAATTCACATTCATTGAATAGAAAGGAAGGCAAAAGGCGTGTGATGTTTGTATAGCCAGTGTTTGGTGGTGCAAAGTACTTTCATGTATACCTTCTCACAAGCTCCGACAAAGAGAGAGAGAGAAAGAGAGAGAGAGAGAGTAAAAACGACATGGTAAAAAAAAAGTGAGAACAATATGAGCAAAATAAAGTGAAATGGCGTGGGTAACATTAATAACGAGAGAGAGAGAGAAAAAAACTGAAACAACAACAAAGAGCAACAACTTTTGAATAAAACAAACTTTTCAAAGATATCCTATAGATATTATATATACAATCTCTAAACAATAAAAAAATATATCTTTCTCCACACTAGGACAAATGCTTGTCCATATGAATGCACTCAAAACCAACTACATAATGGCTTAGACCGGTAGTAATAAACAATCATACTGTTTCCGGAAAAAATCTATAGTCAAAGAGATGTGTACGAAAAAAAAGGTTGGTGGCCAGAAAAAAAAAATTCAACAAGGACATGAAAAAATTGAGGAGAAAAAAATAGGGAGTTGACCAAAATAAAGAGGAGTTGACAAGAAAATAAAAAAATGGTTTACCAAGAAAATAAAAAAGGGTTGACCAAAAAAAAAATACATAGGATTTGATAAAAATAAATAAAAAAGAATTGACAAAAAGTAGAAAAGGACAAAAAAAACTACAAAGGAGCTGAGGAAAAATAAAAGGGTTAAGAAAAAAAATAAAAGGGAATTGACATTGAGTAAAAAAAAAAAGGGTGTCAACATGGAAATAAAAAAAAAAGAGCATACATATATCCATCAAAGGTAGAATTGTAACTTACAATGCGAGGTTTAAATGGAGGTTGGACTTCACGATTTTCAATTTTCTCCCAGTCAATCCGTCGGAAGAAGGGGTGAATTCTCACGTCATCCTCTCCCTTTGTTCCACATCCTAGTCTTTTGATGGGATTTTTGGTGAGGAACCCCTTGCAAGCCTCCTTCGCTTCCTTTGACATTGCTTTCGGGTAGGACACATTGTGATCCGTGATGGCAGCAAAGAGCTCCTCTTCATCCTCACCATCGAATGGGGGTTGTCCCACCAACATCTCATACAGAAGAACCCCGTACGCCCACCAATCCACCGATTTCCCATATGGTTGATACAGTATTATCTATTGGAGCGAGAAGAAAAATACCATGAAGGGAAGCAAAAAGAAAAAAAAATAGACCAACCAAGAAAAAAAAAAAGAAAAAAAATACAAGAAAAAATTCAAGCTCCGTTACAATTTCCCCCTTTTGTTCTCTTTTTCCTCTCCCCGTACATTTTCCTGGATATTGTTCTTTCGTCGGGGGGTTTTTTTTTTGCACATATTTCCCTATAACTCTTATCATCACACTTGTACATATATCAAAACATGCGTATGTACATATACATGGAAGTACGTGGGCACATTTGAGCAATTCCTTCCTTCTCCTCTTCTATCTTCAACCAACATGTTGAGGAAGAGGAGGAGGAAGCGGAGGCGGAGGAGGAGGAGGATGAGGAGGAAGAGAGAGAGAGAGAGAGAGAAAGACGGGTGAAGTAGGAATAAATAGATGCATTACAAGTACCCACGGATTTCCAAGAGTGTTGGAGGATATAAGGACCTCCATATTAGATGTTATAGATGATACATTCTGTATATTGTGTATGTTTTGAAATGTGAAACCACAAGGGGAGAGAAAAAAAAAATGGAGAAAGCAAAGAGGGGGAAAAAGAAGAAATTTTTTTTCTCCAAACCTCAGGAGCAATGTAGTCGGGTGTTCCACAGAATGTCTTGGTAGTTTTGTTTTCAAGGATTCCCTCTTTGCACATGCCGAAATCAGCAATCTTTATATGCCCATCCTGATCCAAGAGGACATTGTCGAGCTTCAAATCCCGATAAATTATCCCTCGACTATGAAGGTAGAACAATCCAATGGCAATCTCTGCCGAATAAAATCTATATAGACCATAGGGGACAAGAAAAAATACATGAATCAAGATATATTAAGGTAATATATGTACATATTGAAAAAACAAACAAAAAAAAACATACTTTTATATACACAATTAAATCTATTTTCCTTTGGATGCCAAAAGAAGAGTGTACAAAAGAGATAGAAAAATGTTTTGTGTGGAGAGGTATAGCAGCCCCACACGAAAAAACATCTGCCCTGGCACGTTCTCACAATAATAATATTTGGGAAGTTGTCTTCAAGCTCCATTATATCTTCTTTTTTTTTTGGTTTGGCACAAAAAGCACATGTGTATATACTTACATACCTATGTATATTATATATGTATGCATACATACGGAGGAATTCTCCGAGGAGCAGTGAAGTGAGAGCGAAACAATAAAACAATTTTCTAGGCTATAAGAAATGCGTGGAAGAATTCACATGTGGCTATTTACTACACTCTGTACTCAAATAAAATTGAATCGCCCAAAAATAATCCTCTTGCATTTTTTGCATTCAAAACTATTTTTTCTATTATTGTTTATGTAATGTACACAGACGCATGTGTACCTTCTGAGCCATTTCCTCTCAAAAATCAAACTTTCATTCATATTTTCTACCTATTTTTCTCTGCAAAATCAAGGTACAATATGCATCCGTTTTTTTCTATGTCATTCTGCTGGTTATATTAGTATGTATTTACTTCTTGCTGAAAGTACTTTGTACTCGGAAGCATCCTGTACATCTGCACTTACATACATTTCTTCACTATTTCCCACCCAAATTAACGTACAGATTACTATTTTCTTGTCGCCGTCCCAAAAAATAAAATAAAACAGACAAAAGTCTCCTCATTGTGAGGTAATGAAAGCCTCAATCATCCTTTCAGCCCCTAGAAGGAGAAGAAGAAGAAGAAGAAAAATAAAATAAAACTCCCCAAAAATGGAATGTTATTACTAAAGAAGTAACTTCAAGGAACTGCCTAATATAATTATATAAAATGAGATGCACAGGGAAAAAAAAAGATGATGGTAGTAGTAGTAGTATCAGTATTCGAAAGAAGTTAATAATGTTGACTAGACCACTCACACAGCCACCGGCTCTTTGAACTTGCCAAATTGTTGAATTTGGAACATTAAATCTCCTCCGTTGATGTACTCCATAACAAAGTAAAGGCGATCCTGTGAACAAAATATTATGTGGTAATCACAAGTATGTATATAGAGACACCATGGACATCTTACATATAACATGCATACACATATTCATATACAGAAAAAAAAAATACGAAAAAGAAGAAGAAGAGAAATTACGCAAATTTGCATTTTTATTATTACTTAAGGCACACCACATCACCACCACCAACCACTCATTCACTCAATCTTGGCACATCAGACACACACACAAACCTACGGGTAATGGAGTGAAGAAGTGGAGAAAAGTGGTAGTAGTGCCACAGAAAGGGTATATATTTATGTCTGCCGAGGGAGAGACAGGGGAGACTGTGAGAACAGAGAAAGATAGAAGGAAGAAAAGTGGAGAGGAAAAGAGAAAGAGGAAAGACAGAGAGAGAAAGAGGAAAGAAAGAGAGAGAGAAAGAGGAAAGAAAGAGAGAGAGAAAGAGGAACGAAAGAGAGAGAGAGAGAGAGAAAGAGGGAGAAAATGAAAGCATATTTGAGGTCCAATTACATGCATATTGGAATTTATATGCACATTTTAGAGAAAGGAGATGCCAAAACCAAGAAAATAAACTTCAATTTTTTTTATCAAACACGAAATCACACCAAGTACTTTCGTCTTTAACTACCTTTTTTTAATACTCCTCCCATCCACCTGGAACTACTGTGGTACATGGGGAAGATAGGGAGAGAGATGGAGAGGCAGTAGTAGAAATGACGGTAAACCGACAGAAAAAAAGAGAGATAGGCAGGGAGGAACACAGGGAGAGATACAAATACCGGCATGGTAAACGAGAGAGAGAAACAAAATGAGGGAGACATATATGCCGACAGGAGTGAGAGAGACAGATGCCTACACAAATAGAGAGAGGCAGAGAGAGAGAAAGAAAGAGAGAGAGAGAGAGAGAAAGAGAGAGAAAGAAAGAGAGAGAGAGAGAG
>JAQGBT010001460.1:0-31971 GCA_034698585.1 Disparrhopalites patrizii | reverse complement strand
GTCGTTGGGTAATATGTGTCTTATTTGTGCATACATATAGAGAACAAATAAACTAACTAACTAACTAACTAACTAACATACATACATACGTGTGAAGTATGCATACAAGATGCAACGATGCAAACGAAGCGACTTGGTTGCCAGTTGCCATATATTGCTTATTAAAGGCTTACTTCATAATTATTAAATTAGATCGGAACTCTCCAAATGGTATATCGTGTTCTTTTGCAACGTTTGCACACACGTGTTATACAAGCCGCCTAGAAAAAAGTACCGGAGCTGTCATAAAAAGTACGGTAGCTACAGCTCCAAAATACGCTCCGGCTTAGCGTTAAAAGCCTCCGACGAAAAAGATTACACACAATTTGTGCTGGATTTTGTGACATTTAATCTAAATCGGATTTGTCGGAATCGGAAGCCAGTTTTGAATGTTGTCGTTTGTTGTCTGTTGTGTCGTTGTTACGTGTAACCTGTTATTGTCACGTGACGTAACAATAACAAGTTACACGTAACATTTAACATAACATTCAACGTTAATTTAACTAGCGTTTTTAAAACATAGCATTTGTAAAAGCACGGTACGACGTACACACGGGTACACGTAATGACATGACATGACGTAATTCTTATGTTTACATAATATGGCTTATATCACACGGTTTATATCGCACGATTTATATCGCACGGTCGTATCGTGTTTCTTCCAAATGCTTCGTCGTTGTATGTATAACATAAACGCTTCTATAGTCTGTATTTTTAATGATGGTTATTAATTTGTTATAGTATGTACATATTTCTCTTTATATACAACACTACAGCCCGCATCTCGCGTTGTGCATAATATTAAATATTCGTAAATAATATCGATCCTGGGTCTTTATGCCTGCCTGATATGCAGCTGCAGATGGCGTGGGTGGCGGTGGCAAGTTGGCAAGTGACATAAAGAAGCGAAACGGGCCAGAAAAGGACATTGAGACATTGCCCGTGGCCGTGGTTGAGTCAATCAAAGGGCTGGGCTCAAGGCAGGAACCAAATTATCAAACGTATGAGAAGGGCCAAGGGCCTCACGCCGCACACATCGACATTCACACGTTATCACACCTCTTATCACTCTCAAAAGTATCAGGAATCAGGACATTCAGGAGTTCAGGAGATTCAGGAAAACCTGTACTTAAGTGAAGTCCTTACTACGGGTGAAGAATAAAGAAAATGATCGTCTCCAGCGAGTCATCGCATCGGCCATATCCTATGGAAAAGCGTAGCACATGACCATTTCCTCAATTTTTATTGGAATTCCTGCAACACTGTAATTCTGAAGTGAACGACTTCGTCATGCTGGAAGGTTCGGTTCGAGGTCTTTTTAACACTACTTCGCGCGTAACAATCAACTACAACGCTTGATTAAAATAAATATGTATAAAATACGTATTGTATTGTTAGATTATAGAAGTGCCTTCAAAACTTGAAACGGCATTTTTATTTTTGTAGGATATTTTAGTTATCAGCGACCTCAGGTACTCAGATCAAGAAATTGATATGAAATATCACCATTACCAGATCAACGGGCCCCGGGTTCCGGACTGCTTACTGGTGATGGTTACTGATTCCGAACTCCCGAATTAGAAGCAGGAAGCAGCTTATGTATGTGCCTGTGCATAAATAAATAGCTAAATATCAAATCAGCAAGGATTGGGATGGTGTGTAGGTGTACGGCTTACGCTTTACGCGTCATTGTTAATTGCAACATATTCCCACAACACAAATTGTCGTGTACTCGTGGACTGCGAAAATCGGATAATTGAACAAAGGATTATTACAGTAAAAAGATGTGATTTACAACTGTGATTAAATACACAGTATAGTGCTGGGGTTAGTACCTAACTCGAAAGTAGTACGCCAAGCCGCCACTTCGCATTCGCAATCATTTGCTTCGCTCCATACAAAGCGTGGCACGGATATTGTATCCTTGTTATCAGGCAAAGTGTATCGATAATTGATATGTGCGGTCTGATAATATAAACTGCACACTATAATACAGGGCCATGGCTACCGTAATGTTGTAAAACTTTAAGTAAAAAGAGCAACATTCTACAGTGCAGTTTATCAAACCCATTAACTCATGCGGCTAATTATCTAATCTTTGTGTTGATAATTTCAGTTTCAGTTGTTCTGTCATTTGTTTGCAGTTTGATTTATCTACACGCTAAATGGTGCTTGTTTAAAAAAAGTGCTTTTTAATGGAATGAGAACCCCATTCGAAGGAACGGAGTTTTGCGAGAAGTTTGATCACGCATTTTACTCCTCGTGTTTCCGTAATATCGTAAGAGTGCGGCGAAGATCGGCCCGATTTGGACATTGTTCGAACCCATCATGTCATCCACCTTATCCTCTGCTCCCGAACCGCTCAGGCTTAATGGTGAAGGTGATGGTCCGAAAAAACCGGAAGAATCAGAAGAAGCAGAAGCTGTAATTCCTTTAATTTTCCCATCGCCAGCGATAACAATGAAGCCGAGTCCAGAAGTTCCTGGAAAAAACAAGAAAAATGCTCCACCTGCAACCGTCACTACTTCGATACCGCCCGCCGGAGCAGCAAACGGTTCTTTAAGTCGAAGCAAGTGCACCATTGCAGTTGATCTATCTATTTTCCGTATAATATATTCATGTGGAAACACAAGATTTTGACTTGGCTGAAGTGTATAACCTGTTCCTGTTTTATAATTTTATTACTAATTAATTTCAGATCCAGGTCAGGCATCACCCCGAACCGGCCCTCATTCTTCCCCTGAAACGACTGTGATCACTTACAGGCCAGTGACGGTCGTCTCGGACCGGACAGGCTCCTTCCACCAATTCCGAGCTCATGTTCTTATTGATCGGGATTACAGCCAGCGATTCACCGTCCGTTTCACCACAGATTTCCCATCGGCCCTGGAAGGTCGGATCGATCCCGCAAGTTTCAATTTCACGGTCTCTCAAATTAATAGCCTCTTCCAGAATGCGGAGAAGAACAATTGGAAAACTTTCTGCCAGTCAATCCTGGGCTATATGACCTTCAGTTTCATTTACTATTGTTGGAAGTCCAAGTATGAGCAGTGTCTCAGTGAGGTCACGGCTTTTGTGGAGAGGGAAAATGCTCAAGTATACCTGCCGAGAGGACTCCAAATCGTGGACCCTTCCATCAAGGCTCTCAGGAATTTGGAAATTCTCATTCTGAGCGAGGGAACTGGGAATGAGGATTAAGTTTGTCTCCAATTGTCGCCCCGAAATATCACTCAGACTCATGTTCGGGGAGATTTTTGAGTCTATAGATGTACTCATTAGTATTTCACGTTATTCTTTTAAAACAACGGTTCAGTGCAATTTTTACCAGTTTATTCAAAATGGCCGCAGTGTGTGTTTCAAATGACAATGAAAAAGCAAGAAATATTTTGCCTATACAAATGTGATCAGTTTCGAATTTTTTACCACTTGTGTCCTATTGTCCTATACTGTCTTGACTTTCCGATTGGAGTAGGGCCAGTACGCTGCCGAACTTGTGTGCTTGTAGGGGTATTCGTTGTACTTCGGTAGGAGTCTATATCAAGAAATATATATGTTTTTTATTTTTTTATTTTATATACATAATATATAAATATATAATATAAAATATAATGTATTTATGTATTTATACATATACATATTATATTTTTATTCATCCAATTGTTGTTACATTCTTACATTTACATGACATGCACAATACAAGCACACAATTTAGATCATTACATTCCCAGTACAGGCACTGAAGATAGATAGTCTACAACATTATACAGTATACATTTTTGTTTACATCTGCACACCAATTGTTACATTAAAAGTCGAATTAAAGGAAAGGGAAGAGGTGGCCATCTACCATAGGACGGTCATTTTACGGCAGTCTGAGACGCCAGATGAGCCCATAGAAATATGAAGACGAGACTGTGAGAGAGCTACCGAAATATTTTTTCGTTCGTTGAACTGTTACGCCCAACCGTCTTATACTCAATCACTATATTGCTGAACTCAGCCCCATAGACAGAACTGAACCCATACAAAGCGGGTTGCAATTGTTTGCAGAAAATAAATTCTACTACAATAATTAAAATAATAATAATACCTGGCCATAGCCAATTACCAGCCGGCATTCTGGCCCGAATCCTGAGGATGCCATACTTGCAGAAGGAATTCACAGTGCACAAGTGCGCAGAAATTATAGGATTAATCATGTGCGCCGGACTTCCTGTTTTCAAGCAACCGTTCCGGCGGGCATCTGTGCAGCTATTTGGTTGCCGAAATGTTTGTATCTTGCCAAATTAATTTGCTAATTAATGCTAATTATTGCTTGGTTAATTAATTAATTAACCATTTTTTGCTGTTGTGATTTTGGAAGGTACGCTGCCCAGTAAAGGCAGGTTTCTGCCATTTTCTCTTACAATTAGACTGTCTTTTTCAAAATCAATCAAAGGGGGACAAACACAGAGCTGATTCTCGTTAATTAAACTACGTATATACAGATACTTCTCCTTTTAATAAATGGAGAAATGAACACGCTTGCATTACCTATCTGTCGGCGCCGGCGACCCTCCATTCATATCTAGCGATCCGGACCACAAAAATTGTTCTCCAGTGATTGTGGCGGTGATGGTTGGTTGAATGTAGAGGGCACCATATTCGACGATGCTTTTTGAGCGGTTATTTGTATACAGCTGAAATCATCACTCTGCACAAGAGTGAAAATAAAAATGCTGAGTGCATGAATTTGCCTTGAAGACTGGAAGCATGGTGAAACAAAATGAACAATTAAGAAAATTATTACGAGGTTTGTACATCACATCTCCTCCGGACATGGTAATATGATGTTGCCATATGCTCATGCTAAAGATTCCAAAACTTAAATTCCTCCCTGAAGATCAAATTGCCCCGCTTAGCCCTTCCCGAGAAAGATAAAATCCTTTTCACCTCCACCATCCCCATCAGTTCTCCTGCATGGGCAATACTGAAGGTTTAATATGTACAACTAATTGTTTCATTGCAGTTTTGTAACGGAATTCTCCTTTCGTTCTGTTTTGGTTGTACTAATATCAATGCATTTGTATGGAATGCATTTTAATCCTGAAAAGGGAAGCTCATTAGGGGGAAATTAGGTTGGTCAATGGGTACACAGATACATATGTATGTACATCTATAGGTGTGCCCAACTCCTTTTCTCGGAATACGTATCCTTTTCCACTTATGGTTAATACTTTGGCTCATCGTCCGTCCGGATTATTTTGCTCTGCTTTTAGAACGTTGTTAATGCAAACATTTCCAGCTAATTCCGTATATAATGTATGTATGTCTCATTGGAGAGAGCTTATTTTCTTTATTTGTTTCCTCCTGCACGGCCGTAAATACGTAAATGAACGTACCCAACTTTTCCGCTAGAATTAAGATAATTTAGAACCGTATTTAATCACGTAAACGCATAATGTTAATGTACCAATCGAATTCGTTTGGAAAGAGAACTCGATTCGGTCGTGGAGAGAATTCCGTTACAAAACTGTAATGAAATAATTAGTTGTACAAAACCGTCAGTATTGCCCCTGAAGGAGAACTGATGGGGATGATGGAGGTGAAAAGGGTTTTATTCTTGACCTTCTCCTTTCTTTTAAAAGACCATGATAAAACTAAATACGAGTCAGAATGGAGAAATTTATCTTGCTCATACTGCTCCCAATTTTGCAGTGCCTCCCCAGTATTTCCTCTCCAGTGAATAAGTTACCATCCAGAAGTCCAGAGGGACAGCATAGGAGTGCCTCCTCCGTGTACAGTGCTCAGCACGGGTCACCCAGCTATCCGAATGTTGGCTATGACTGGCCAGAAGTCTTCCCAGCTTACGAGCAACTAGATCATCTCCTGTCCTTTGTGGAGGAAGCCAAATCCGAATTTGAGAGACAAGGACTGAATTTCTCCTGGATCCTCCCGGAAAGTGACAGGGACAGGGTGGCCTCATATGCTCACACGGCACATTATGGGACTGTTACTGCCACGGAATTCCCCTTGAATTGGGGCACTCAACTCTTGAAGAAGGAAGGACCCCTTCTGAGGGCTGAAGAGCTGGATGCGGACGAAGATGAGGAAGAAAAGGAGGATTCTTTTGAGGATTGGGAATATGCAAAAAGAGGGGATAAGGATGATGAGGAAGAATATGAAGAGGAGTATGACGAAGATGCTGAGGACGACGAAGAGGAGGAAGGATCCTCCGAGAAATATTCCTCTGAAGAGGAATCCAAGAAACGCTATAACTACAAAAACACGGACGTCTCCACAACCACGACGACTGCAACTCCCTTCCGATTATCGGACATCCGCGTGCCATTCAGCTTCCTTCGGATCGAGTACATGATTGGCTACACATTCTTAGGTCTCATGTACGGGCTGGGATTTTTGGTTCTCTGGCAATCCATCATCGTCCCCATTGCTAAATTCATGGTCTTCATCAGCTATCTATGGGCCATTTACGCTGGAATCATTGAACCCATTACAAAGACAGATGCTATGCAGTATATACCACCTAATAAATAAGGAAGTGATGTTATTGTGATTTTTTAGTGTGAAAGTGGCGATCTTTGTAATTGTAATTCCGCATGCCACACCTGTATGGCAATAATTATTTTTATGGTATTTTTTTACGTATTTTTACGTGGTGTATACGAATATTCACAACATATTTAATTAAGAGTAAGAGTGTTGTATTATGTAAATGAAATACTACACTACACACCGTCTATGTGTGACGCTTGGAGATTGTTAATAAGTTAACCTGTGACAGTGACTATGTTACTGGGACCAAATCAGTATTTGTTATGGCTAATAATGAAAAACAAAATGTAGTAAAAGTATGCAGAGTCTATGTGTGTACATTTCTGCAACACACAGGCACGAGTCACGATCACGTCAGTCGCGAGCTTGTCAAAGGCCAAAAAAAACGACTATAATGTATTATTAAGTATTATAATGTATTATGTATATAAGCAATATATTATTTTAATTTTTAATGTAATAAAGCAGTACAAAAGATCAAAAAGGATTTCCCGATTCTCCTCGAAAGAACAAACCTAATAGCTGTTTTTCATGCCAAAAGTGGCAAATTTTGTAAACTCGCATACCAATGGTTCTCGTTGTTGCGTTTCGTGATAATAGGGATATATGGGCATTGGGACAGGTATTGGGTGCCAGTTGCCAATTGCCAATTCTTCACATACTTAATCTACTTCCACCGTAACGTGCTATAACCAAAAAATACAAATAGAGTGGGAAGCCTTAACTACAAAGTAACAATTACATTCGGCGGCTGCTCCCCAAGCATATAATTTCAAAATGCAATGGTATTTTATGTCGAACACAAATTACAAAATACATAAGTAGCTAGTTATGCTTTTAAATACGTATTTTAATTACCCAACACAAATAATCATTGTATTTGAAATACGTATCATATGAGTTTATTTGTATTTCAGAGCACAATCAACTAATGTCAAATACATGTATTTTAAATACGTTGTATTCTGGCCATCTCCGGAATCCAATACAATATTAAAAATAGGGAATTGTGCGTGAATATCACCATCTCACCATGTAAGTACTCAGCCCAACCAACGTGACGATTTCCAAAGCGATATAATATGCTTAATTTTTGAGCCTGTAAAAAAAAGGAATTATCACTAGATGAGACGGGTGAACGGGTGCTAGTGTGGTCCCAGCAACAACCTCTGCATCTGCAACATGACTTTATGACAAATTGGAATAATAAAAAATAGTAACGTTGCTCTTGCGACATACTTGAAACGTTTAAAAAAAATTAAGATGCGAGATAGCAAACGAGTATTATACAATACAGTGAATACAGATATTATTATTGTACATAGAATAAAGAAAACAAAACAAAAATTTATACTGGCGGTCCTTCATAGAATTGCAGTTAGAATTGCAGCGTTTTATTATACTGGCTTTGAGCCAATTTGGGCCAATATAAAATTATCTATGAAAAAACTCTAGTGGTAAGATTTTGAAATTAAGTTCTTGAGCATATTAAGCCTTTCCAATATCCGCTTCGTTTTCGCCTCTATTCCATACTTTCATTCACAATTCCACCCTGTTCGACACATTTCAGCCTAGATCAGCTGTCACCTGTCATCTCCATGAACTCTAGTCCTCCTGGCATCCAAATTAGCGTCTGCTAATTTTGTGGGAAGATTTTGGTGCGCCTCATTCGCCGAGTCTGCCTCTGGGCCAAATCAGGGAGATCCGAGTCCGAGTGCAAAAACTGGGCACGGACAATATCATTTGTTCCAACTTCCAACGTTCCGACTTCCGACGATCTCGGATATGTTGTCTTTGCTGAAAGCTAATGCGGTTGTGATTTGTATGATCTAATCCACTTGTTATTACGACCAGCAATGGACTAGTGGATTTATTATATTTATATTATTTATATGCATTTGACTTGGTTGAAAAACGGATTTTATATGTATACAACAAATAATATTATTTGCAACTTTAGTTAAAGAGTTGGAATATAATTTTCAGTTGATATTATGTACAAACATATGCATACACTATATATTTCGCAAATGGATGTTTACATTGCAGACTGAGTAGGACTTGTAGGACAAGTATATTTAAACTGCGCTAACGCCTGTGAATCTCGAGCGCAGTGAGACGAACAGCAGTAAGTTCCAGTTCCAAGGGAGTATTACTTGGTCGTTAACTTGAGATTTACTTGACAGATCCTTTCAAATCAGTAATGGTCCTCCACCGAATAGCACTAGGACAATGAGATATTTTAATTTCTCATGGAATCATAATAAGAGCAAATGGTCGATGATTAGCGTATGAAAACCATTCAGTGACGCCGTGTGATGATATTAGATATATTACTTAACGTAATTAGTGTAGCATTTATTAATCTCCCAAGCTGCCCAATTACTAACAGGAATTTAGGGGCAAAGCACAATTTATTGTAATATCATCGAATCAAATCAAAAATAATCATTATTGGGATACTATAGCCAGTAAGGAAATTGTGTGGTGCAATAAAAATTACTTTAATACGGCCAATCGATTGTCTCGTGTATTTTGGTGAAGTGTAGGTCTGTCTACATACAAATCAAATCCTTACACATCTGAAAAAGGCAATCAGTGCAATCGTTGGATTAGGTTCTGTATTTTCTGTTCTATATTTAATGTTTGTGACATTCAAAACAATTGATTTTGTACACAATTTTTCTGGGCCTGACGACTGAAGTGAGTGGTGACAGCGACATAGAGAAATGGTGCTTTAATCGTTGTAAAAAGCCTTACAAAACTTGCAATGTATTTTATCTCGCAACGACGCAACTCACAAAAATGGAAGAGCCAACCTCACCGACTTTGCCGGGTCTCCTAGTTACGCAGTAGAACACTATTTGCTTTCTAGTGATAAAACCTTCTTGATGTGGACCATCAATCGAATTTTTGCAGCAATTCCAATTTCGATTATGAATTTGTTTTTGTACCAACTGCTTGCTAGACATGGAGCGGTTGTGCATACGGGCATTACTTGAATCCAAACTTAATTCTTTCAGAAACATTCTGTAGACGTAGATTGTCTCTATCCACCGTAAGCAACAGGAGCTATAGATCAGGTAAATATGTTGCATTTTTTATTTTTTAGTTCCTAATAATTGTATGTAGCTGTACACTGTTTGTACAGATACAGAGGGTTTAAACCATCAATAAAAAGTGGGGGCTGATAATATTTTTCGGAATATACCATAATATAATGTAATTAAATGGGCCCAGTTGCATTAACTGGAGTTTTCCCAAAAGAGCAATGGGTCTCTGAAAAAATGTGGTGCTCCCTATAGTTTACGCCCTGGCTGTAAATATAATATAAAGAATATAATTATTTAAATACTATTTAAACGTGCAAAGCTGCAACACGATTGACATAAACACTTATGCTTTTACTCACTACATTCCATTGATGTCTTGTTTAAGTTCAAACGCTTCGATGCTATTGGATCGAATAGATAGATGGATCGATAGAATAAAATTATTTCCCTGAAACTCAAAACTGATATTCATATTCGTAAGTAAAATTACACCGCTTGTCGAAAAAGATCTACCTACCACATGGTTATAGTTATTATAGTTATAGTAATTATGTATTTCATCGGTCATTAGTGTTAAAAGTTGCTTTGCCATTAAAGAATTGAAATCGGCATTCTTCATTTTTCTGTTTACGAAAGGCCTAGCCGGGATTGAAGGGGCCATTATAGACACAAAATTAATTCAGACCGGCTTTATTATTGTATGTATGTCAGCCTCGTGTTTTAATTTCGTTTTCAAGTAGGGCTTCCGAATGTAGTTACAGTGCATCTGTTGTATGTTATTGTTTATGTCGGGGACACATGACGACCGGGACCGGGAGACAAATATGGCCGAGAGTTAATGTTATGTATGTACTACTCTCATAATCCTATTAATGTCATTAAATCTAGGCTCTCAAGAGTATCATCTTTCGTGGTACAGAAACAAAAACTCGTCTACATAAAATCAAAGCTTGCTCTGACCACTACTTGCAGAAGTAATGCTTGCACACAGTACACTTTCACGAAAATCACAAATAACGAACAAATTAATACGTCACGCAATAAAACGATGCTTTATAGACTTTATACATATATTTGTTTCGCTAAATTTCAAGACATATAAAAACCCTTGTTTTAATTACGACAAAAACTCTTGGTACGAAGCATAACTCTTCGTTACGGGTTTTGTAACCCTACACCTACACGGATAGAGTCAGAAAAATGCCACAGTTAAGACTTAACTGCAGGTACGTATATTCAATATTCACACGGTAAATGAAAAATATTTTAAAAATTATGGAAATTGTTTTTCTTCAAAAATCAACAAAAAGGAACTGGGTAGTTGCTTAAGTCTTGTTTAAGTAACACTAATTATTAAAATCTGATGCGTTTAAGTTTTAATAATTATTAGTTACTTACACAATTACATTACAATACATCCAAATATTACAATACATTGAATTTTCAAGCAGTTAATAAAACTTGGTTGGTATCGCCCTAAATAGGTTCGGCCTTTGCAGCAGCCCGAGCTGCTGCCTTTTGTCGCCTTATTTCTCGACATTCGGAACAAAACCATTTGCCTTTGGGTGGAATGCAAATTCCGACGCACTCAAAGTGAAACCATTTGTACTGACAGTCTTTTGAATCGCACCCAATCATTTTCGAGACATTGTCATGCGGACACTGGCAGATGCAGTAGAGCTTCTCGTCTAGGTTGTGCTTCTTGTTTTTCGTAAGAGCAGCTTTCACACCTTTCACAGCTTTGACAGGAGTTGCAGATGACTTTCTCCCTTTGCTGGGCAACCTTCGCGACGTGGCCTCTGAAGCACCTGAACGAACAAGTAAAAAGTTTTTAAATATTATTAACTTAGCCGATACAGTCAGACATAAAGCATTGGTAAATTGATGTATAATAATCACAATTATACATACAACAATAAAAAATTGAGCAGTAGTTTCGGTTACAGGATATCTACGACATGCCATATGTAAAACTAGTGTTGATGTCTACAATATAATATATCGAAAAAAAAATCATCTAGACATCACGTCAACGAGAAGTAAACCAAAATAAAGTTCCAAAGAGAGAGAAAGTGAGAGAGCCAATACAATTTCGGGATCGTCATCAATTAATGAATTTGTTATAGGGTCACAAGCCTAGTAAAATACATGTTAAAAAAGAAGAGGAAACTTGCAGCAAAAATTAAATAAAAAACGGCTCCTTGCACTGTGTTCAGCCGAAACAAGACTGTATCTTAAAATATTCATTATTAATACTTTAATTGAGCAAGCTCTGTCAAACTTTCGAGTGGACTCACCTGCAACTATCCCTCTTCCAGAACTTGAAATGGGAGTTTCCAGTTCTTCAGCAATATAACTGTAGTTGTTGCCCAGGTGAGGTGAAGGTGAGCTACATTTCATTGCTATTTCACTTGTAAATCGCATTTCATTTACATTGCTGATTTCACCGGAATGTACATTGCGTTTAACAATCAGAGGTTTAATGGGTACGTTTCTCACTTTGAGCTTAGGTTGCACTGGACCATTATTTTTTAATATGTACTTCACTCGTTCCTTCTTTGCAATCTTTTTTTCTGATTTTGGGGCTGGCAGAGGAGGTGGAGGTCTTAGTTCCTCTAAACTCTCTACGCCCCTTACTAGTTTTAGAAGATATTTTTCACTACCCATGGACCATACGTGGTCTACTGGCAGCGGAACAGTACCGGTTATTTCTGTAAGCTGTTTTTTATGAAAAACTTCTTCTGAACCTGATTCATCAGTCTCTAAGTCTGATTCAGGAATAATATTTTCAGGTTCTTTTTTAACTGGTTCGACGTTTTCACTTTCTTCCACCACCTCTTTGGATGCAGATTTGCCGCCTCTGGCACCCTTCGTACGTTTATAACGTTTTGTTGGTGGTTTAGGAAGCTTTAACTTTGTGATTTTGCCGTTATTTACTATACTAACAGAATTCTCTGTACCACTGGGAGTTTTTGCTGACGCTGGCTTTTCTGCCTTTCTCCTGGCTTCAGCTCGACTTAACTTCTTCGGAGACTTGCTTTTGCTCTTCTTTTTGGGAGTAATTTCAACATCAGATGACCCTGATTCACTATCAGAAGAGGAAGACGAAGATGAACTTCCTGAACTGGAGCTGGAACACGAACAATTGCTTCCACAACTAGAACAACTTGATGAGCTAGAACTAGAACTCGAAGAACTCCGTGCCCTTTTTCGCGCCACTTTTTTAGGCGAAATTTTTCGTATTTTATTTTTAGGCTTTTTTGCGGGGCTTCCTCGAGTTGGACTTTTGCTAGAATCTGTGCGCTGGAGGCCATAGTACAAGTGTCCGTGACTATACGCTGGGGACGATGATTTACGTTTTCCACCGGTGTTGAGAAAATTAGGAGAGCAATAATCATGTTCGTGTTGAATAGAAAACATGGCATTTTCCTGAATTATATGCTCTGGTAAATGATTTTCTTCAAACGTAGGAATTTCAGGTACACTGAAATCGAAATCTTCTAGCGGTGGAAGTAGCGGTGACATTGCACTGAATTCATCGCCAGACTTGGTTTTTTCTCCACCTGACAACATATTTATTTCATCCGTGTTCACGGGAGGAATCACGGAGGCGGCCGTATATGATTCAACTGCAGCTACAAAAATATAGAACAAACAGTCAAAAAAAAAAACGAAATGAATTACAGAATAAATAAAGATTTGTTCTTGGAAAATAGTAACTTACCGCTTCCAACAGAAATTACATCTGCATCTATGGTTTCTTTGTTAATGGGTTGGAGACCAGAACTTAAACTACTCGTGGAACTGTGAAACTCGGTACCAAATTCTGCTTCAAGGTCCAAACGTAATGTGGTTTCGGAAGGAGGAATGTGATTTTCAGGTAAACGTGGCGAGGACATTAACGAATCGGTTTCCGGGACAATTTCTCCATTTGGATGTGAGTCGTCATTATCTTCTTCACTTTCACTAATATTTAGCTCTGGCATTCTACTTTGGAAACTATTTCCGTCCATTAGTGTATTTATTGGTGAATTACCCTCAGGTTTGACATTTTCGCTGTCAGACAGGTCAGATTCTGACTCGTCTTCTGACAAGTTAGGTCCCTGAATGTCAGCCATATTAAAAGGTTTTGCAACAGGAAGCATAGGGCTGGGAGTCCTGTCTGGCTGGATTTCTGAGTTTTCCTGACAATTACCATTGCTTGGAGAAGGAATTTGTGATTCATCAACACTGAAGGAAGATATGGTCGTCGTTGGAAATTCCCCATTTTCAAGCGATTCTGGGTTGT
Source organism: Disparrhopalites patrizii (assembly GCA_034698585.1). Taxonomy (NCBI): domain Eukaryota; kingdom Metazoa; phylum Arthropoda; class Collembola; order Symphypleona; family Sminthuridae; genus Disparrhopalites; species Disparrhopalites patrizii. The sequence continues at coordinate 18,033 of JAQGBT010001460.1, read as the reverse complement.
CAGAAACTTTAACCGACGACAAGGTACTATCTGGGAGGTCCTGAGATTCGTTTGCAACGCTCTGCTCCTCGAGTTTTTCTGCCTCATCCGGTGCAGGTTGTGGCAATTCTGAAACATAACATGCACACGTCAGACCTGATCTCATGCCCGAATTTATTTTTTGACATAAATTTTTACATAACTTTCACCGTATATCAGAAATAATCAAAACGCAAATCAAAAATCTTACGCATTTGCGGAACATTGCAAGATTCGTGCACAAGACTGTCTTCAGGTTCTGTAATAGTAGCAGTTTCGGTGGCGTTTTTTGGGTTCGTCTCGGTATTTTCCGGCTGATCGGTTAGATCGTTTTTGTTGTCATTGCCATCCACAGCACCGATATTCATTTCACTAAGCTCGGACACATCCTGAGGTTTTATTTCTGCAACGGTTTGCAAATGTTCTTTGCTTTCTGAAGTACATTTCATCTTTTCGACAACAGCAGATTCAGTTGCAGCTGCAGGAAGCAAAGCGTTTGCGTTCACCTTTGCGTGTGCTACTTCAAGGTGCTTCTGAAGTAATTTTTTGGAAATAAAGCGCTCCTGGCAACTTGTTTTAGGACAACGCTTCAGTTTTAGCCCGGTATGCAACCGCTGGTGCACGAGCAAAGACATTGGTCGTGTAAAAGAAATACCACAGACGTCACACACAAAGTATTCCGGAGGCAAACAGAAATGATACATGTGAGGCCATTTCTTCTTTAAACATTTCGAACAGTCTACACTCTCAGTTCCGTGCTTCCAAAACAAGTGAGTCATTAGGTTTGGCTTGGCACAATATGATAAATTACACTTCCAGCAAAAATGATTAAGTTTGTGCTTCCTCATATGATATTCTAAGTCTCTTTGTGATTGATGCGATTCCAGGCACAATTCACATTTATTGTGGTCTTTCCTCAGATGCACCATGTAATTAAAAAACCCAGGAAGTTGCATATTTTCGCACATTCCGCACTGATATCTGCAAACAGAAAAAAACATTGTATGCCATCACAATACGCATTCAAACTCAGCTAGTAATTTTTCTTGTTGTGTGATTGTGATACCTTAGGCCTACGGTTTCGCTTCCATCAGCCTGTTCGTCTTCTACCTCTTTCTCCTTGAGAGTCAAAGGTTCCGGAGTTCCCAAGCAAAGATGCGAATACAACGCACCAGCGAATAGGAAACTTCCTCTGCACATGGTGCATTTCATAGCTACGCCTCTATGAGTTCGTCTCCAATGCGGAAACAAATTTTTTTGAGAGTCAGTAAAAAACCCGCAAATGAGGCATTCACAAGGAATCTCGCCGAATTCGCCCAAATACTCACCGGTAAACGTGAACACGATATTAGAGGATCTAAAAACTTTATGGAGTAATGACATTTTGAATGTATGCCATGAAAGATCTAGAGGAATATTGTAGTCTTCAGGTAATGTATCTACGTTGCTTTCTGATTTTATAGCTTCATTCACTTCTTGGACACCGTTCCGTGCTAAATTTTCACCGCCACTTTCCACACATTTGTCGGCAGAGCAGTCTTCAACTTCCTTTTTAATTTTAGTTTCTTGCTGACAAGATTTATCCACAACTGGTCCATCCGATACATCCATATTACTTTTAAAACCCTGCTGATTCTTAGTTTCCATTGATATTTTATCAAGTTCTTGCTGAGTTGTTTCAGAACCATCGTTGTTTTGCACTTCCAAAGCCCCTTCTTTTAATTCTATCGTTGAATTACCACTGAATTTAACACTAGGAATTTTTGGGCTAGTTTGTTCAGAAACACATTTGCTTGGAGAAGCTAGTGAATCAGAAACTTGTGGAGGAGAATGACAATCTGTACTGCTGGATTCCTCTGCATTGTTGGTATTGCAGTTTTCTTCATTTAAATCTAACATAGCTGGAGTAGTAACAGGCGAAAACATACTCTGAGATTCTTCGGTGTTGTTGCTTTCATTGGTTAACTTGTCCTCGGCTACATCTAACAATACAGTTGGTGTAGTAGTCGGTAAAACCTTACCCGATGCATCTTCTTCTGTCGATGACTTAATTTCCTCGCTAAAACTTAGCGATAAAGCAGGCGCAGAACCAGGAGAGTCTTTAATGGAAGATGAATGTGCGTGGTTCGTGTCACAACCTTCCTCCGTGGGTGGCTTGTTTTCGTGGTTACAATTCACCGCCAAAGGATTCACCGGATTATCCGTATTCTGGTTTTCACATTCCGCCTCTTCATTTCCTGTTTCCATAGCTGTCACCATATCTTCATCTCTACTTTCCTCCTTACCTTCAGCTTCAACTTTTATTGCCGAAGTGTTATATGCGTCCGAAACTGATCCTTGTGCAGGTGGTGTTCGAATTATACGTATATCCCACAGGTGTTTTGAAAGTAGGTGAATCACCAACTGTCTTTTGTCTATTCGTATCAGTCTTACAAGTTTACAGTAAGCGCAGTCCGCAGAACTTTTTAAAACCATATCATTAAGGATTCCATCATCAGTTCTCCTTTCCAAATTATAGTTAACAATAAGGTTGTATTTAGGTGCAGAGGAAGCGGTCGTGATACTGGTCTCCATATTTTCCGATAATTTAATTTTCAGAGGTAGTACCTCTTCCTTGGGAGCTACTTCTATCAGTTTGTCTGCCAATTCTTGTATTAGAATACTCAGTTTTTGATCGTCATCGATTTCTCGAAGGAGTGGGTCAACAGGCTCTTCAATTTTTGGTTCGGGAATAATTTCTGGAGTTGGTATTGGGGTGGACGTTAGCGTTTCTTGTTCTAAGGAAGGACTGCTACAATGTGATTGGGGTTTATTCCTCCTACTAACCAAAGTCTTTGTAGACGAGTCTTTACTTGGTGAAGTCTTCTTGTTACTTATTTTAGGAAAAGGTACAGATTCTTTCTTTGGTGAAGTTTTTGGAGAAGGACTCGGAGAATAGGGGTCAGATTTTTGGCCCACGATTTTTGACGGAGATAATAGCACTGGTGGGCCATTTTTCTTTGTCAACGATTTTGAATCAAGAATAGACGGGCCCACAGAAATATTTCTAATATTTCTTCTACTTCGACCGGTGGTCTTTTCGAAGTTACTGGTGAGCACCACCGAAGCACTTTTCGCGGCAGACTCGATTTTGGCCGGTGATTTTGCTTTGGATGGTGAGGAAGGTGAAATACGTTTATTTGTGCTCCAATTATCTGATTCTTCCGGGAGAGTTTTAATTGTTTCTTCTCTATCAGACGTTGCACAGTTCCAAATGTTGTTATACGCAGATTTTGTACTCCGAACGGAACATGCCCGCATGTGAGCAGCTATTTTACTGGGAGAAAACTTTTTACCACAATATTTACAAGAATTATCTCGACTCCTTAACTGAGAAGTTGTTATTGTTACACTTCCTTGCAAATTTACATTCATTGAACCTTGACACTGTAGCATGTGTTCCCCAAGAAGTGACAGAGGCTGAACGGAACCACATTTTATACAAATTCCAGTACTTTTGCGACATTCCTGAGTGTGATGTTTCATGAAAGTCACCAAAGCGTCAGATTGAAAAATTTTGTTACACTCAACACAGAGCAATGTTACATCACTCCCGCCGCGGTCTAAGAATTCCGCTCCGGTATCATATTTTTGAGGAGTTACTCTATGTTCTCGGGTCAAATGCACCATCAATTCTTTGGAAAACTTGAAAAACCGAAGACAATACAGACATGAAAATACCCCATGGACCTCCTTTGCATGAGCAAAATATGATGAGAGATCCAGTTGGAGGCTGCAATGGGTACATTGCATGTCCATGGTCACGCCTTTTGATTTTACGGGAGTCAATTCCTTCATGTTTGCAATTGTAGGCCTTTGTTCTTTTACAGGCATGGTGAGAGAACTGGGGATTTGAGATGAAAGTGAGGTGCGTGAATCCAGCTTGATAATGAACACCTACGTCCACCGAAACCGTCACAACTAAAAGTTAACAAAATAATAAATAATCTGAAAATCTGCAACATCAATGCATATATCAGGTAGGGTATAATATCAATGCATTACAGTCGACTCTTTCTATAACGCACTCCCTTATAACGGTTTTCTCTCTATAACGGTGATAGAAAATGCTTCCCTCAAAAACTTTCTCCCATTTTTAGCACAGAAATTTCTATTCTTTTGACGGGAAAAATTTGCCGATTTAAGGGGAACGGTTGTACAGAGCAGTCGACTGAAATGGAAATATACAAATCGAAAGAGTAAATGGAAAATACCCCAGATCGTGGTTGTAACTGCGCTTCGGTTGAATATCGTGTGAGTTTCCTTTAACTTTTAAATACTGACTCCGGAACCTCAGTGATCGTTTAGGAGTTGCCAAACCTTCCATGACTCTTCCGCTGTACGAAAATTCTTCTTTCACTCAACCTTCGTTGTTGGTAACACTTGAAGATCAAAACAATGAAAACGTGTTGTAGTTACTAGTAATATATACATATAGTATAGTGTCGTCAAATAATTAAATTATTACTTCACTCTATAGCAAAATAAAAATTGAAGACTTTATTATGGAGATCTGTTTATAAAATTTACCTCCTAAATCGTGACGTAAGGCATTACTACAATTTAAAAGCTTCTAGTGAATTTTCTTCTTGTATCATCACTCTTCACTGACTTGTTTCTCCCTAGGCTCTGTCGGGAAGAAAAAGCGTCCTTACACAGGTGCAAATACATATATGTAAATAAACATTACCCTTCTTTTCCATCGTTTTTCTCCAATTATATGCTCATATATTACAATTTCTCCTCCGCATGACAATATCACTCATATTCGTCTTACAACGTTGCAACAACAAAAAAAAAACTTATTCCCGCAGAGACCAAAAGAAAAGAACTCGCAATCGGAAACAATAATATTATCATATACTGAAAGTAAAAGAAGCGATCTGAGCAAAGTTTGGATAGTTTAACATGACGGATTGAAAAAACCCCACATTTTTCAATGATTACCTCCAAAGGAATTAAAAAGTTGCGTCTGAATATCTCTGAGAACGGATGAGAAAAGAATCCTCTTAAATCGTGTACCTTGTACACAAGTATATAGTTATCGTCATATAGGTGTCTTGCTTTTTATACCCAACAGTTTTCCAGTTTCCTCTACTTTTTCCTTCGAATCCAACATCCAACGCTCCTCATACGCTTGTATTATTATATAGTTACGCAGAAAACGACAAAAACGTCGGCAGTAGTGGAAGCGGATGATATTCAAATATATATTACACGAGGCACATTACATACACTGTTTGGTAGAATCTCCTCTAGAATGTCTCAAAAACCCATATATAACACTCCACGAAAAAAAAGGGGGGGAAGAAAAGACACAAACACGCTCACTCAATATTTATTTTCAACTGTCTACTAATATATTACTTTACAGATTGTCGTTGATATAAAAGAATAATCCTCCGGGAAATAAACACTCTTCTCATCCCCTTTTGCACGTACATGTCTGAGAATTACACACTTTTCCCATTGCTACTGCTTTATTCCGTATAGAAGATTTTTTGGGTGAAGCACTGAAAATAGTGAAAAAAGACAGGTATGTGTATAATGTGTAGCGTGTATTTCTCACTCACTTGATTTGCTCAATTGGCTTCGTGTATTGTATATATAGGGCTGTACATATAATCACTATGGATATATGTAGCTATAGGTTTTTTTATGTCGGGGAAAATAGAGAACTTTTTTTTTCCTGTGGAGTTGTGGAGCCTGTAGCCTGTCCTTCTGCCTAGGTTTTGCGCCAGTGATTGGAGAAGATTTTGGAGAGAGGAGGAGAGGTTTCCGTGTGTGTGCTCTTCATGACGGTCAGTGAGGAAATGGATAATGGGCAGAGGAGCAGGAGCAGAGATGGGCGAGAGAGGGAAAACATGAGCTGGAAGCTCCAATGAGGCGTCTTTTTCTCTCTGCCAGCCAAAATGCTAGCCGTCGCGTCCACTCCCAGCCTCGCTCCCCTTCCGCGCCAACTTTCAACTCACCCACAAGCATGGCTTCCCTCCTTTTTTACAACTCCTCACAGTACGAAAACCCTCAATTTTTATAATTCACATATTTACTCTCAATCCTCGGAAAAAAACCTCCTTCCCTTTCGTTTTTTTTTGAAATTTCTCAAAATTTTGTAAACATTTATCATTTCGTGTGTTTCCCCCCCAAACAAGTTGTCTTGGGGTGGTTCCTACAGGATTTGTGTAGTGGGTGAAGGACAGAAGGTGTGTCAATTTTTTTTCAGAAAAGAAAACAAAGAAACCAAAAAAAAGGAAAGGAAAAGAAAACATTTATTAAAAACAATCATGTCTAGATCCGTGCGAGCGGAAACGCGAAGTCGAGCTAAAGATGACATAAAAAGGGTGATGCAAGTCGTGGACAAAGTTCGACATTGGTAAATTTTATCCGATTATCGGTCATATGTATATATTGATGTGGATTGATGTATTATATTTTTGGTGGATGGTGGATTCATATATATTTCACATATAGAAATTTTTATAGATTGGGGAGAATTCAAGATGGTGAAGATATCTTTATGAGAATCTTTGTTTTTACAGGGAGAAAAAATGGGTAACTCTTGGAGATACGTCAATGCGCATTTACAAATGGGTTCCAGTCGTTACAGTTGATGTAAGTTTGAGATGTAATGACGTGGGAGAGAGACATTTTGAAAAAGATGACAAATTGTGCACGTTTTACGGGACTTAATACTATTATTATTTTTAATTGTATAATTTTCACGGTTCTAGATGAAAAAGAAAGAAGCTTTGGGAGTGAAGAGACCACTTACAAGCGAAAATCCTCCATCTAGTCTAGTTCTAAATGAAGACTCTAATACTAGTAAGAGAAAAACGCTGAACGTGAATCACGCTTATTCTGCTAGCGGAAGTCATTTTAACCGTGGCTGATTACTAATGGCTGATTTTATTTTTTGGCGCTTGATGCATATAGGTTTTTCTGTCACAAGTGATTCCCAAGGCACTTTAGACTATGGCGGAACGTTTGCCAGTGAAGATTCGCAAAGTGGAGAAGCATCATTGACAAAAAAATCGAAGCTGGAGTGATACAAAGTTGATAAAGAAAAATGATTTATTTTAGCTTTGAACAAGTACCTTCGTTAATTTATTTCAAGTCGTGTTTTTATTTTTGTAGTTTGTACTGTTTAGCTGAGAATCAGCTACTTGGAGGTTTGTTGTCAGTTTTAATGCTCAGGTGTACATAATTATTTCTTTGTGAAACTGGGATCCCATTATATACGAAGTAATCTTCATAGATTTAAAACAATGATCGTCAAATCGAGAAACAGTGAATGTTAATAACGTTTTAGTGATTTTGTAATATAATAATTTCGTTGTATATTTCGTGCAACCCAACTTTTGTAAATTCTACGTTTATTTCTCTTAATTAGGGTAGACTCTTGCTGACGAATGTCTTCAGTACTGTCTTCAGTATTCTATACCTACGTATGTGTCCTTAATTTTAAGTTCTGTATACTGTGAATGTCTTGAGCCAATAAATCAAATTATTTATTGATTATTATTATTAGTACGTATGACATAATTTAATGACTTGTGTATTCTCCCAATTTACAAATGTGTATCCATCGCTTCTAATGTTCTAATTTCTAATCATGTTTGTATCCCCCACAAAAAGTATAGAAGAATTTAAATATATATCATGAAACAATCTTTGGCGGTGTAAGAGTTTTAATAATAAACTGGAACAAATGCTTGAAACGAAAACAATAAGCATTTTCCCAAGTAATATGCAGCAATGAGCAATGTATGGATACATCGGTTTAGGTCGTTCAAGAAAATGTATTCATCTCTGACTTCGCAAACTGATACACCCTTTTCTTTTATTTCTGTGAAATTATACAGAACAGGAGCAGAATACAAAGATTATTAAATCAGGCACACGGATCACCGGGATCACGTCAGTACTCCATCGTACAGTGCAGTGGAAGGAAAGGAGGAAGTACTAATGATAATGAAGCTAATAGCCGTATTTACCTAGCTCGACATCACCTCATATACCGTGCACTGCACATATTTATGTAGCTATAATTTGGGATGACAAAAATTCCTTTTAATACTAAAATACTACTAAAAGCTGGTTTTGTGAACGAGATCCGAAAGGATTAATTTATATGTAAATAATAGTAAAGGCATGCATATGGCAAATAATTGCTAGTTACTACAGAAAAATTGCATGTGCTTTTCACCCACCATAGAATGATGTTCAATGCAGGAATAACCTTACTACAAGTTGACTGTGCATGTGCATTTGAAAACTGATAAAAACAACCCATCCATACACTATACACTATACAGCATGTAGGTATCTTATATGCAATCGATTTCATTGAGGATAGGTGTATAGCATTGCTTATAACGTGGTAGACACATGCTAATATCCCGATATAATTTCTTATTCTTACAAATTCAGGAAAAGATTATTAAAGGCAGTTAAATTTAACTCAGAGAAAGTGACAAATGGGTTAAAAGCACGAATGTTTGCCATGACCAAGAGTTGCCCTCTACAGAAAGTGTGTAGGAACATGTCTCCAGGACGGACGTCTATATATTTATAGGCAGATCTGAGTCCAAAGTCAGTATTCCTGATCACCTTCACCGATCCAGACGGTTGCTGGGTTCGTCCGGACAATCATCTCTCCAGAGCTGCGTCTGTAACATCCCTCGGTCGATACCGCTACACCTAAATCATTATTGGCAATTTCAAATTTTTCTAGCGATCTGGGTGAAAGTTAGCCCTTTTCAAAGAAACAACAAACATTAAGTATACTGGTCTCTATTCTATATAGCGGTTGTGCTACACGTGACATTGGCGAAAGGGAAAGTGAATTTCACATAGAATCTGTGTCACTTGTCAGATTGGCGAGTAACTTCCATTTTTGATTTGGTTTCATCGTAAAACAGAAATTATATTTGTTCAGACTAAATGAACGGGCTAACAAGTCCATTTTATAACCGTCCATGGATGTCGAAAAATGGGGCGGCAGCCCCCGGCGGAGGAGGAGGCGGACTTAAGGGTATCGTTGCAGGTGAGTTGCGAAAATGCAGTCAAAAGCAATAACTTGTGAATTTGAATTGTATTTGAGAGGTTTTTTAGAGTTACGTAATTATTTTCAATGTGTGTGCTAGCACGGAATTTCCTGTGACATCAAGGTTAATTGTTTTATTTTTTCTTAGGTGGTATTACTGGTGGGATTGAAATTTGTATTACCTATCCTACGGAATTTGTCAAAACGCAGCTGCAGTTGGATGAGAAGAGTGGCAAAACAAAACAGTACAATGGGATTGGTGACTGCGTCAGGAAAACTATTAAAGCCAAAGGAGTTGCAGGTCTCTACCGTGGTCTCAGCGTATTAGTTTACGGGTCAATTCCGAAATCGGCTGTTCGGTAAGAGTGTTGATTTCAGCACCATATCCTGTGTTACAGTAACTGATTCTATTTTCATGATGATTTATGATTCATTAACTCGTACAGATTCGGAGCTTTTGAAGAGTTCAAAAAGTTGAGCGTGGATTCAAAAGGCAATCTTTCACCTGGTTCAAGATTACTATGTGGTTTAGGAGCTGGTGTAGCTGAAGCTATTTTTGCTGTCACTCCTATGGAAACGGTTAAAGTTAAATTCATTAATGATCAGAGATCTGCAAACCCCAAATTCAAGGGATTTTTTCACGGTGTTCGGGAGATTATTCGTTCTGAAGGTTAGCATTTGCTTCCGGGTTTTGTGTAACCTTTAAAAACAGTTCATTCGGTTGAACAAGTACGTTATGAGGTCTTTGGATTTACCAGGCATCGGGGGGACTTACAAAGGCTTAACAGCGACCATCATCAAACAAGGAAGTAATCAAGCCATTCGATTTTTCGTAATGGAAACTTGTAAAGACTATTACAGAGGAGGTGACCCACAGAAGCCGGTACCAAAATTACTTGTTGGTGCTTTTGGAGCATTTGCTGGAGCTGCTTCAGTGTTTGGGAATACACCAGTGGACGTAGTCAAAACTCGCATGCAGGCAAGGAATTTTTTCGAATAAAAATGCAATTAAAGGTGTACCATGTCTCATAAAAATGTTGTATTTCAGGGGTTGGAAGCGTCAAAGTATAAGAACACCTGGGATTGTGCTTTGACAATTTGGAAAAACGAAGGGCCAAAAGCGTAAGTTGAATTTATTTCATGGATTTTGTGTATTCCTATATATATGTATAGTATATATTGCGTACAGAAAGGCGTTTCGACATCTTAGTTCTTGAAAAAGTTAGTTAATCCAAAGTAGTTTAGGAAAGTAGAAGTTAAATGTTTTTTTTATTCACAGCTGTTTAAATAGTATTATAATCCACTTTCTTATCTCAGGATCAATTTACAACTAACGTTATTTGTCTTGGAGAACTTCTTACCACTTGTCTATTTGTCTATTTTGTATGTGTTGTGTGTACTCTCTGTAGCATAGTGCGTATGCAACGAGAAAAAAATGTGTGTTTTACAGTGCAGTAACAGCATGTTTCTTTTTAATTTACAGGTTTTACAAAGGAACAGTACCACGCCTCAGCCGCGTATGTCTGGATGTTGCAATCACTTTCATGATATATGACTCATTTATGGACTTGTTTAATCGTATTTGGAAGTAAATTATGGAGTTATCCAACGCAGAATATACAACGCATATATATTTGCCAAAGTATGGGTAAATACAAATTTTGTCTTATTTCATTAAGTATTGGTTTTATCGGAAAATGTACTGCCAATTCAGCCTAGTTTATCTGTTCGTTATGGTGGCCTTCGACGCGACCTTGCAAAATGTTATGACTTGGATTAGGTACAAAGTCTAATTTAGTATGTATGCACAACTGTGAGCTACAATTATGGGTTTATCATTGTATGGGGCTCACAATGACGTGTGGAGTCAAATGAAAAAATCAATTGGTACGATTTGTTTCCAATCACAATATATTTATAATGTAATTTTTCTGAGATAGACTTTTTAGTCAGGCGTCAAGCCTTATTTGCCACTCATTGAGAAGCCCAATGCAATTGTGAACGAATTCTAATTAGTGTCTTGTGCACTTACAATGTTTGAATGCGGAAATGTAACTGTAACTGTAAGTAGTCATACATACCAAAAGCAATATTTTGTGCTTGCTGTATAGTGTGAACTCATCACACTTCCTTCGGAAGAATGTCAGCAAAAATTTAATTTTAGAAGAAATGAATACGCACGTTATTTTTCAATTCGCTTTTATTTGTTATGAATTGACAACACAATTATTTCCACTTCATGTATTATTTGCAGAAGTAATGTGTAATTTTGCATGCGCTTTAAAACTACTGTTTGGGATGTGGTTAGACATTTTATTTTAGAAAATAATTTTTGGATCATATACATATAACATATTTGACAATTGAAGATCTTGTCAGTATTCCTTGAAGACCTTTGAAACTTTCAGTATATAATATACCAAAGTTTTTACGAAACTCCCAGCCATCATACGTTGCAATTAAGGTTGAGTTGGCATGTGCTAAAATGTTAAGCGTGCTAAAAAGTAAGCCGGAATAAATGGTGCTACTTTGACATGGTCTGAATATATTTTGTAAGCGCCTTTAAGATAAACAAACTTTAACATACAAAATGTTATAAAATAGTAACACATGTAGTCACGAATATTATAATTTCTTATAATAGTACACAACAAACTTAAAAACCAGTGATTTTTATGGATTAGATTGTAGGTTAACCAGAAGCAGGTGTGAACATATTTTCACCTATTTGAAGCTATATGCTTACTTCTGCCAACAATCATTACTTGTATATACACATGCATTTCAAAAACAATTTCTACCGTCTAATTCTCGAAGAGTTTAATATATTCTTGAATGCAGCAAAGGTAGAAATGGTATTTTACTATTCAATGTTATTCTTAAACGAAGAGCAAATGAATTCTATCTTTTTGCCAATAAAGTGCTCATTTATGTGTATGATATGAAGTAGTTTGTTCCAGGTCGGTGTGTTTATTTGAGTTTTGTTCCACAGACTGTTTTTGTGTGCATCACTTGCTTTTGCAACTTGCCTATTTGTACCCAATATTTGAAGTCCCTTAGGATATTCGCACTTGCACTGAGCCATCATCAATTTTTTCGCTTTTGCGTGATTACTATTAAGTGTATATATCTACGTATGTATTATTTATTATTATACAACTACCTTTAATTGATTCGGGGATCTATAAGGTACCTAAATTTCGAATGTGAAATTGCCAAACGCTGTGAACTCATTTAATTCTCAAGCAATTTAACATGTAGTATAAACAGCATTCACAAGACCTTACAACAAGGATACGGTACTACGACTGGTCTCGTGTCTAATACTTATTTTCGCATATACACACCTCAAGGCAACGACAATAGTTTCTCCTCAAGGTTAAAGGTTGAAACATCAAGGGTTAAATGTTGAGATTCGACAGATACATATAGTGTGATATGGAAAATCATTGTTTTTATCACAATGCCCCTTGAATTTTAATGTGCGTCTGTACGTGTAATGGAACATCGGATGTTGTTCCTCAAGCGGCTACAATTATGCAGTAGTTCGTTTAATACTCAGAATGATTTTTGTATGTGGTTTTTACATAAGTATTGTTATTGCAGGAAATTGCCGTCGCCACTGCACAGCCACGGCATTTGGAGTGACAATATAGCACTACGGGAACCGGGCAACAGCTCTGATTGAAAAGTCTAAAATGGGATAACTAAAGTAGTCTTTCTACGAGAAAAGACCACACTAAGTCATGTGTATGGTCTGATCAATGTAGAAGCAGTCAATAAGTAATTGTAGTTAATTGTAGTTCAACTAAATAACAATTGTGTACAAAAATGAAAAAAAAAATCACGTAATAATGGTGGTGGAAGAATTGAAACTATTATATCGCAAGGTATTTGTACACAAAGCACTGCTACTAAATCCAGATTACCCCGGCCACTCCAGTCGGAGCAATTACAGTCCTTGGAACTACCTGCAAAGAAACCATAGACATATCATTATTTAGCCACGGGATTGATGAAGACTGATATCTTCCTGTCAGCTTTTCAATTTGGTCAGCCGACAACGGAAAAATGGTCTATATTTTTCACAAGTTATAAAATATGTTGTTTTACATGTATAAATTTTTGCTTGTGATTTTACTTCATGTTTACACCTGTGATCGCAAATTAACGGTGGTACTATTTCGTTTTTATGTTTATGTACAATTTATTACCGAATATTATGCTCCTGCAATTGAGATCTACCCATGACTAAACAAAGCATTTATGCACACTGATCTATTGTTTATATTTTTACTTCTGTTACGGGTGTGAAATACAAATTGAATTATTGTACTCATGCAATATTAAATTAGAATTGTGCTAAATTGATGCACATACATTTCGTTTCTGTTGTTGTGTTTTCCAGCACCAACAGTCCAGGTGAAAAGTCAAAAAGACTCCAAAAGAAACAAATTTGCGTAAACTAGTTCCTGTGATGCTTTGCACTTAACATAATAAATACTAAATAGTTAAATAGGAATGCATTTCAGTCGTGTGGCCACTGGAGGGTATACTAATATGATACTTGTCCAAAGAATATAATCATTGATAGTCGAGAGTACAAAGGTTGCAGTAGTATGTAGCAGTGTACATAAACTTGTCTCCCGTTATGCATAACGCTTAATAAATGTGGGTCCTAGTCCTGAACTCGTACTAATAAATGTGTTCTACTTCATTTCCCTCAGTATCCTGATGAATTATTCTATCCTCTCACCTTTTAAGTGCCCTTCTGGGTCAAGTCCGGGTCCAGCATAACTATCTGTAACATTTTTTTGTACTGAATGCATACGCGTTCAGGATACGGATGTTCCAACTCGTGATGGCAATTCTGAACCTTTGGAATTCGTGGCGAAAGGATCAGTGACAAATCATTCAGATATGACTTCGAGATAAGTCTGCGTCAACCAGCAAATTGCTACTAACATATATGTATGTCAATAGCGGGGAAAGTTCTTTCTTATGCTAATGCATTCCCGTACATAAACTGTAACTACTTTAATTGCAGTTGTCGTAAACAGCTATGTCACATGAGGAATATGGATATTTTAAGCTTTGTTTAATTATATCTTGGCATTAACCAGGCTAATTATGTTGCCTTAGCTTCCAGTGAAATTAGGGTCAAAAACCGAAAAGCAGATGAAGGGTGTAGCAGTGTGACTCTGAATCGATTACGTGTGAAACATATCCTGTTAGACCCAGTAGATGACAGAGTAAGGAGTTCTCCCACATTCGAAGCACCAACGTTTTCTCATTCGTCAGCAGTATCCAAAAACAATGCATGATTTTGAGTATATGTATAGGTATATATAGATGTATTTTTCTCAAATATAGCATGAACAAAGCATTTGTAATTTTTTTTCTTATTACTTAAATCCAAATTGCAATGAATATCAGACTGGAGTATTTAATTAAGTGTGCATACGCTGATATTATTTTAATCTGTATTATTTAATGTATTTTTTTTACACTTATTTTGCTTAACGACACTACTAAAAATTTAATAGGCTGCCCTTAATAGAAAATCTTGGTGTGAAGCCATTACTGATACTTTCAACTGTTATTTTTATTCATATCAGCAAATGCGCAGTTAATGCATGGAGATCAATTGTGTTTGAGTCGTTTGAGTATCGTTACCTAACCTCGATTCTGAACATTACCCGTTTATAGGCCAGGTGATACTCGTTTGCATGTCCTAAACAAAATATTTTGCGCACTTTTTGAAGCCGTAGGTGTCCTGATGCTCATGAGATTGAAAAAATAACGACATGAAAGTGAAATCACCGCAGGATGAAAATAAAAATCGAAAGGTGAAAGCAGGGATTTATGAAGAGGATGGCTTCCTCTCATTCAGCGAACCATTTCTTTTGCTACAGGCTTCTTTTTCTCATCAACCTTTTTAATCACCATTGATATATTTTTAGAATTTAGAATCACGTCAAGGAGATGGAAAGTTCGCCATGGTAAGGACCCTAAGCATAAGAGTGGTGGCAGTGGTGATGGGAGAGGAGAAATGATTTTTGGCCCTTTTAGCGTCCTCGTGTCGGATCTCAAGAACTGGAAAACATTTTCTGGATGTATGCCTGCATGCATGTCGAGAGTGCAAAGACTATCAAATTATCTACATTGCCTCATTCCGCATGCAAATGAAAGCGATTTCATTGGTTTCCTCAAAACACCTTGGAGAAAGCGAAGACTCCTGTAGTTTTTTTTTTTGTACTGTGGTACATAGGATAATGAAGACTATCAACTTTTTTTTATCAGCTTCCGCACAACCTAAAAAACCTCTTCCCAAATCTTTTTGGTGGGTAGTAGTACGAAGTAAATCCTCCTTTTAACCCACGTTCCCCCGTTTCCTGATCAATCTTTTCTTGCCATGAAATTAGAAAACTAAAATGGAAATTTTTTTTTATCTCCAACTCCAATGTGTATACACACGGTCGTATATGTATTGATTTAAAATTAACTTCCTCATCAGTATTATATGTATATGAAAAAGTATATCTGGTCTTTGCAAGAAAGCACGTAGGGAGTGAGATGCAGTTTCCATCACTTTTTCGATTCCGACCCATGGGGATTTTCACCGTTGCTTTGTTACTATTACACTTATAGTAATTGGTTTACTCCCATACGTAAGGAAGCCGTCTAAATTCCCATTAAATTCAAATGCTGAAGCTGACTTCTAAACCAAAGGGGACCTTTTTACTCAATTCTACACTCTCTCACGTTTTCCTCTCCGACTTCTCCATATAGCTACTTTTGTCATTGACTCAACTTTTCACGAGACATTATTGTTCCAACTTTCCCCTGGTTTCCCCCTCTGCATCATCCCACATGTAGTACAGTTGCTTTCAGAAGAGTTTATTCCATGACACATATGTATGCTGATTTCTAAATACTATAAAAGCAGGATTATATAGTTACATAATATTCTACATACGCACCTAATCTCTGTTCAAACTTTAGTAAGGGCAGGAAAATGTAGTATAATAAGAACAACGGCAGGCACAAATATGCGTGTAGTATATGTTTGCATGGTGTGAGCATGCGTTGTTTTTTAATGTTTGAACAACTGGCTGAAAAATTGTATTCACTGATTTCGATGCAGAGATGAGACTTCAATATTGGTAATTACCTGCACTTGTGTGTCCTTCACAATAGATGCAAATATTGAAAGGAAATGCGTGCAGACAATTCTGGAGTCTGCTCGAGTGTGCACACCAATAAATGCCTGCGGCCATGTTTGTAGTAGCTCAAATCAAATCAGCTTGCCCCTAGATTATTTACCCAAACTCCTGCACAGTCTTACGCAAGAGTTCGCATGTCTGTGTTGTATTTTAGGTTCGGGATACAACAAGAATATTGACAATGTCATCCCTCCTGGGAAAATATTGGACCAGTGCTATTACATTTTAGCTGTCATTCTCATCATCGTTTCTATGCTCCCAGAAAACTCCGTGACCGATTTATCGGTTTGCAAAACATTTACTCCGTCACTGACAATTTTGTGGGTTGAAGTTGTTCTTTGCTCCAACCGTTGATGATGCTATCTAATTACTTTGTAATCCTCACTCCTCACGTGTACATCTTAATCAAAAATAATGGAACGGACTGCATTTCCAACAGCCGATTGGACGTGTGTCACGTTCTGGGTTAGTAAGTAATTCATGCACGTTGTAATAATAATTCAGTTTAAAAACCATGCTTTATTTTTAAATTCATAAGTACGTAAGGCGAGAGGTTTGAATTTCGTATATGTGCATTTATATAATGTACATATGTACATCTGTACATATATCCATATATGTAGTTGAAATGTTTGCTCTTCCCACACTTCGTATGTACCATGAGGAGTTCCGCGTGAAGAAGATCATTACAATCATTACAATTGTCCCAGACACAAGAAGTGATCGTGTAACGTGCTTGAAATGACGATACCTTGTTTGGCATGGTAATTGCTTTAGCTCCTCTGAAGACTTTAAATTTTGAGAGAAAGTTTTAGACTCTCCGAGAGAAGTCGGAGGTTGTGACAAACAAATTATTATGCCCGCACAAACTTGTACAAGGCAAGGGTCGTGATTCCCAACTTTTTGAATTATTTCCCTTGACGTCTTTATCCATCTTATTGGGTCAACATGAACAAAAGCAGAGGCACAAGTTCCTTTCTCTTCATTACCTAAAGCACTCATGCTCATTGTCAGAATTAAGTCCAAAAAACATTCGATTAATTGCAGATTTTGGAAAAGCTGTATCTCTCTCTTCTAAAGTTGCCATTTTTCTGGGTTTCATATTTGTAGGTCTGCTCCTATGAAAAATTACCTGTTTATCTGGTTACATACACAAATGCATACGTATGCACGTCATTGAAGTCAGGAACCATCAGTGTGTTTTAGATTGGGAAAAATTAATATATGCATTTATATTTCTGAATAATAAATTATTAAGCATTATAATTGACTGTGTAAGTAAAAAT
Organism: Disparrhopalites patrizii; assembly: GCA_034698585.1. Classification (NCBI taxonomy): domain Eukaryota; kingdom Metazoa; phylum Arthropoda; class Collembola; order Symphypleona; family Sminthuridae; genus Disparrhopalites; species Disparrhopalites patrizii. The sequence continues at coordinate 418 of JAQGBT010001460.1, read as the reverse complement.
CCACAGTTTTTCACCAAATCACATGGAAAAACAAATAACGAAAAAAAACCAAAAAAGTCATTTTTCGGGATTGATAAATGTGACTAGACTGGGAGGTTTAACAGTACTGTGCAATTAACGCGTTTGAAATTAATAATTATCAATTACGAATTAACTACTGGAAAATTTAATTTGTAATTATCAGTTACCGTGGATTAAAGTGACAATTACTAAATACTTAATTATTACAGCCTTAAATCACCAAGCTGTAATTATCAATTAACAATTAATAATTAAATTATTATTTGGTCCGAAATTAATACCTCGGGTATTCAAATGCAATTAATTAATTAGTAATTAGTAATTAATTAATTGCTGAATAGTACACCAACGGGTATCTGTACATTAAAATAAATCAGAAGCTAGGTTGCCTATTACT
>JAQGBT010001459.1:0-31972 GCA_034698585.1 Disparrhopalites patrizii | reverse complement strand
CCCAAAATGACCAGTCGGCGTCATTTTGAACGTGACGGTCGCAAAAGGGCCGTCATTTTGAAACTTACAACCCTACTTAAGGGGCTGTCAAATCTTCATTCGTATATCTATATATACCTATATATATGACGAGGTGATTTCCCTGCCAAAAGAATATATACAATGGGTTTTGCAACACGTGGACGGTGAGCTTTTTACAATCTTTGCCGTATTTCAAAACAAAACAAGTGGTTTAGGAGTCAGTTGTCAAAAAAAAAACAAACATCAGTTTTAGGTCAACGAAGGTTCTTCACAGCGTTTTTCTTGTCCGACGGAGTCACCAATTCGTAATCCGGGTTTGACGATGGATTGCATTATTTGTGCAACACCGGTTGTTTTTAGTTTCATTGTGATATGTATCCGATGGTGATCTATGTTGATCTGTATGGTGGTATTGTGAATTAATAATATTTTGTATTGTATTCATTTTTTCAGCAGCCCCAACCGAATGTCAAAGTCGAGGAGGAAAACCCATGATTCGTAGTTAACGAATCACGACTCATGAAGGGAAGGACTGAAATAGTTCGAAACCGCAGTAAGTGAGCAATTATTTGGAGTTCTATTGAATTTTCAGATTTTGAAGCTATAGAAATTGAAACTGTCAAGAGGACGGGACACGGGACGGACTCAAGTATTCTGTGCATACGAAATGTGACAACAGCTACCAACTCATCCAACCTCTAACTCCAACGTATGTGAGTTCACCATGCATCACCTGACGAATCGATGAAGTGGAAGTCAAGCCGTTCATTCAATTGTATACTAATTATCGCCCCTTATAGAACTGATTCTCAGAAAAATTCTATGTATAATATTTCTGGGAACTGTTATTTATGTATTTTAAATTTAGTAAATTGAATTTAGAATTAGTTTTCGTTTAACAGTGATTGTCCGATCGTTGTAAGCAAAATAAAAAAGATGTATACCCACGACGCGACAGACGACACACGTACTGGTTATTCGCCTTTTCAGGTGTCTTTGGTGAACATGAAACATCAATCATTTAGTTTTTGTAATTTGTGTCCTATATAAAATATGTAATACATCAGACGAGCACAATAGTACCTACATTACGTATTTTTCAATGAAAATTGAATTATACTAGATACATGGTATAATATGTTGTCGATCCTGGAGATAAGAGGAGATACGTGTAAGGATATAGTCAGGTTAGTTTGTTGACAATTTATAGGTAGAGGTACTTACAACGTTTATGTTTACACGCTAAAAATTCCATGTAAAGTATTTTACAAATGTAATGATGTGAATCTTAAGTGAGAAAATCTGTAAGACTTGCACAGTTTGTTTGAAAAGTTACCAGTCATTTCTTCAAACATTAAGAATCTTGTTAATTAACTGAACATGGGTATGTTTTTGGACCTGACAAAATGTTTAAAAATGTTGGATCAACATCAACATCACCAGTATCAAATGCGAGATTCTGTTTCTTCGTGACACTCATTTATGTTCACACATAGTTACACATATCGTCAACAAATAAGAATATGCCGGCCAGTTGATTTCTGTCAGAGATAACAACAGTATGATCATTAACTTTTGACTTGCAATGTCATTAGTTCAGCAAGAATTAGATGTTAGAATCATGTCTCTGTTCTTAATTGTCTAAGTTCTGTGAACACCTGAATCATTGTATAAAATATCATAATCATCAGAATGTTCATTCGAAAATCTTGCTCGCCTTATAGCAGGCAAATTCATAGTGCATAGCTTGGATGGGAATTCAATTCCGGAATTGAACGTAGTAAAAACGTTTTGTAGGAAGTTAATGTAATCAATGTATATATAAATATATACATACATGGTAAGCGTAAACTGTACCATCACAGCTAATCATGTTTTAGGAATATTTAATTTATGTACATTAATATAGTTACCGTAATAATAATCGTTTTAATATTAAATACCGAAATTCTTGTTTTAGTATTCCACTCAAGTGTAGGTATATCAGCACCTGATTTTTTTTAATATGTATTAATGCGGGGGGAAAGGCTAAAGCATGCGTGGAGTTGTACCGGGATCGAGTGATTTTTTAGCGAAGAACGGAAACGGATGAGAAGAAGGACCGAGCCGAGCACTAGCAACTAGAACATTAGACATTACCTATATAATATACGTATACATTCCTAATTCCTACATATTTCGAATATTTTTCGCATTTCAGTCTCCAGTTGTCCGGTTCCAGTTTCCAGTAGCAAAACATCAAAAGCCTCAGCTCATCTCGATCTCTTTGATTCTGGAGATTGCGAAATAGTATAACTTTTGCGTTTTACCGTCGGATTCCTAATATCATCGTCATAATATAATTATCGTATTAGTTCAGATTGGACTTATTGGATCGACTTTATAGGTAAAAGAATACTTTACTTTTTACTACTTTGTTGATTTAATAACTAGTTTATGTAATTATTATAATTACTGTTTTAATCTTGTTATATTGTTTTGTGTTTTATTCTAGTGTATAAGGACGGTGTCGGTACTGACAATTTACCTGTAGGTATTGGAGGATTTTGACAGGACGTAAGTGCCCCGGTACGTTGTTAATTGTTAATGCAATCGACATTGTGGACCCATTTAAGTATATTACACATGTAATTTTATTATTTTGTAAAAACAATTACTGTAGGACACCCTGTGTGTACCATGGTTTGAAAACTCTGGATTTTGGTGGCAAATATGTTGACCCGTGTGTTTTACTACTAGTCATCCGAAATAATGTCATTTGGTGGAAGACGAGGCCGGGGTCGAGGAGGATTTCAATACGATGATCAAGAACAGAAATCTCCCTGGAACAAGAAATTAAGTTTTAAAGATGGCCCACACTCACAGTAAGGATTCTTATTTTTTTGGTGATACAATAATATAGGCGGGTTGCTAAATTCAGTAGCCATTTTTTAGAATCTATCATCAATAGATTAGCATATTTTAATAATCCCCTTGTTGCAATTGTTGCTGTTGCTAAATTCGAACTAGTCTAGAAGTGTTAGAAATCTAGCAAAAAATTGAATTTAGCAACGCGGCTGATATTTGTATGTATTTACTATTTACTTTAATTATACTAGGTAATTTAACTTATTATGTATAGGTACTTACATATGCATGACATATGGTATAAAGGCGTATGTCGTACCTTATACCTGAAGTGTAGTGTTGACTGTTTCACTAGTGTTTATTCTGTTTATGTGTACACATGATCTTTATCTAGATAAGTTTAGAATAGAATTAAAGCATATGTATTATACACAATTTGCGTTTCAATCAACAGAGATAGAGATAGATCATCAAGACCTAAACCTCCACCCCACATCCGTGGAAGAGCTCTTGGTTTGTGGTACAGGGATCAACAATGCCGAGTTAATCAGCAGAAGCAGGAAGAGGCTGATGAAGAAATACGAAACGTAAGTAATGTCACATGTAATTGTTCACATGCAATGCTTTTACGACTTAACGAGCACGTGTGTGTACGTTTATAATATTTTTATTTTTATGTTGTATTAATTGTAAGGGAAAGTGTTCGTAACGTGAACGTGTATTTTGCAGAACTTCAGTTGTACTCTGACGTCCGAGAGACAAGATCATCTTGTTCAATTGATTGACAGTCTGAATCAAACTGACTACAGAAGAGATGGTGCCAGGGCCTATCGGTTTCAGAAAAAGTATCAAAGAAATCTGGAAAGTACGGATAACACATTTTAAGTTTACTTGCTGTTGTTAAATACTTTTTGTCGATGTGTATTAAATCAAAGAAATGAAGTAACTTGTTTTTCCTCGATTTTATAGGAAATGACACAATGGACAATGAACAAAAGCTGGAAAGCGATGATAATGAAAAGGAAGGGGAATTTACCAAGCTCTTTAAAATTAGACGTAGTGAAAATCTTGATCAGGAGTTATTGGAGGAATTTGCTATAAAGCAGACTTCCAAGCGTTATAAGGAAATGAAGCAGTTTCGAGCCACCCTTCCATCTTACAAATGCAAGCAGCAAATTGTGGACCTTGTCGAAAATCATCAGGTATTGATTGTTGTTCGACGACGTTATTCTCATTGATTATTCATTTATATTTCGTGTTTTGCTCGTTTTGTAGTATTAGCATAAATTACATACTTTTTATATGCTAGACTGCAGGTGGTTTATATTTATGCACACAGGTTGTTATCATCAGTGGAGAAACAGGATGTGGGAAGACTACTCAGGTAGCCCAGTTCATATTGGATTCAGAAATTCAAAAGAGTCGTGCATCCCACTGTAACATTATTTGCACTCAACCACGACGGATCAGTGCCATAACCGTAGCCGAACGCGTAGCTCAGGAACGTGACGAAAAAATAGGGAATTCTGTAGGTTACTGTATTCGGCTGGAGAACGTTTTTCCATCAAAACCTGCTGGTAAAATTACTTTTATGACAACTGGAATAGTCTTTCAAATCATGAGGGACAATGCAAATTTGGACAATGTGTCTCATCTCATACTGGACGAAGTTCATGAGCGCTCTATTCACTCCGATTTTCTCATGACTATAGTCAGAGATTTACTGCCTCGCAGACCTTCTCTGAAACTCATTCTCATGTCCGCCACAATGAATGCTACCGAATTTAGTAATTACTTTGGCGGAGCTCCTATCACCAATATTCCGGGATTTACACACCCTATAACTGAATTTTACTTAGAAGATGCGATCGAACATACTAGATTTACCTTTGAAGATCGTCGTGTCCCTGCTTGGAAACGATATACCCCAGCCAGTTCTGTCTTCGAAGAGGAGATTGTTCCGTACGTCGAAAGTTTGCGAGATTCTGGTAAATATTCGGCCTCCACTATTAACGAGCTGCTGAAACCTGTTAGCGAGGAATTAAATTTAAAACTCATTGCTGATGTGACCAAATATATCTGTGACACGGACGAGACTCGAGGTGCAATTTTAATTTTCGTTACCGGATGGGCTGACATTTCAGCACTAACGAAGGAATTGGAAGCCAGTGGGCATTTTCCCAGGACTCACTATAAAATATTTCCTCTACATTCAATGATGCCTACAGTTAACCAAAGGGAAATTTTTGCTCCACCACCGCCTCACGCTAGAAAAATAGTTATTGCCACGCAAATCGCAGAGACTTCCATAACTATTGATGATATTTTGTGGGTGATAGACGGTGGAAAAATAAAGTTAGGAAATTTCGATTTAGAAAATAATTTTGCGACTCTGGATGTCGAGTGGGTTAGTTTAGCCAATGCCCAGCAAAGAAGAGGACGCGCTGGTCGTGTTCGAGCTGGCAATGTATACCATTTATTTTCTCGCGGAAGAAAAACTCTGTTAGATGCTTTTAAGAAGCCAGAAATTCTTCGCACTCGATTGGAAGAAGTAATCCTACAAATCAAAGTCTTGAACCTTGGCAGCGCAGAAAAATTTCTCAGAAAATTGTTGGACCCGCCCTCAGAACAATCCATCCAGTTGGCTTTGGAGAGACTCAGAGATCTGCATGCATTAGATGCTGTGGAGGAAAAACTTACCCCTTTGGGATTTCATTTAGCTCAGCTTCCCATGGACCCTCAAACGGGAAAAATGATCCTCATGGGAGCCATCTTCTCTTGTGCTGACCCAATTTTTTCCATTGCTGCTAGTCTGTCCTTCAAAGATCCCTTCTACCGGCCGTTAGGCAAAGAAGAAATAGTGGACAGCATTAGACGGGAGTACGCCGGTACCACGAAATCCGACCACATGGTTATAGCTTTCGTCATTCGCGACTACGAGAAAGCTTTAAGAGATGGTTGGGACCGACGATTTTGCAGCCAAAAATTTCTCTCCGAGAACACAGTCAATATGCTCATTAATATGAAGGATCAATTTGCCGGCTACCTCACTAAATTAGGCTTTCTGGAAAACGACCAGGACTACAAGGCACGGGACTTGAATCTCAATTCTAATAATATGGGAGTAGTTGGCGCAATTCTAGCCTCGGGACTGTATCCTAATGTGGCTCAGGTGAAATACGTTGGTCGGAGCGGAAGGGTCAGCGTCCGATGTGGTTTGGAAAGGGTGAAAATTCATCCAGGAAGTGTCAATGTTATTGAGAGGAAATTTGAAAGTCCGTATTTGGTATACCATAAGAAGATGCGCTCTTCCAATATCTTTTTATACGACACCAGCATGGTCAACCCTTTTGCCTTGATCTTTTTTGGTGGGCATTTGCAATGGCAAGAAGAGGGAGAAGTTGACAGAAGAAAGACCAGTGTCTTGGTCGACTCCCGGCACAACTTTGCTTACCCTCACGAGCAAAACTTTCGGTACTTTGTTGAGGTAACTAGAGAAAATTGTTTGTTTATTGACAAAAAACCATGGGTTATTACTGCAAGTTTTGCATGTTCCGTTGGAGTGACTGGAAATTATTTATTCATTTTAGTCTCTACGCAAAGAGCTGGACGAATTCTTCGAGTACAAAGTCAACTGCCCGGGTCCCACGGACTGGAATGAGCGTTCTAAAGAAGGATGTCTATTGAGGTAAGTCATATTTTAATTTGTGTGTAATCTACTATCTAATCTATGTGTAGTCCAACATACTATTTTTTGGTCGTTTGTAAACCGTTTTAATGTTACTATTTCAGGGCAATCATTGAACTCCTTACCTCTGAATATCAAATATTTCGACCTACTGCACCAGAAAATGATGAGGATGATTCTGACAACGGAGGAACACCTTCTTACCGTTCTTCACAGTCACATTCCAAACAGTCGAGTCATCGACCTCGGGGTTATACCAATCAAAGACGGAGATACTACTGAGTCTTGGTCGCACAGATTATCTACCTATCCCCAGTAATTTGATGGAAATGCAAATGTTTTACATGATAAACTAATTAAATTTTATTCTCAATGACGCTGAATTTGACATTAAAAGACAATCTCCATTCTCCATACTCACTGTCACTATTACATTTGTAAGGATACGTAGTATCAGTAGTATGTTGTGCATTAGCTCCAGTATATGCTATTTACAATGTCTTGGTATGTCTACTTGTAAATTATGTATTTTAAATATTTGTATTATATTCGTAAGCAATAACTAATTTATTTACCAAAGTTTTCGCATGCCGTGTGACATTATATAAAAGTCGTTTTTAAAAACATTAAAATACAATGTTACAATTTTACGGTAATTAGAGCAGTTTGAAATACATTTAATTCAACCTGTAAACACCCGTGTGTTCCGTCGTCAACGTGCAGGACATGGCTTTAATTGTGTAAAGGATTCCAGTAGCCTTTTGCTTTCTAGGTTGCATTTTGCATTCCATATACAATGCATGTTGTAAATAAATTCTGCTTCTGCCCCTCAGAGGCAAAATTTCTTACTATCAAGAAATAAATTAGCCCGGGGTTCAACTAATGCAACCATAACAATTCTCATAACAGGTAAGATTCCTAATTTTTGTAGACCAAGTGAGTAATTTCATGTGAGAAAATATAGAAATATTATTTCATAGCATGCACAAACTCCGAAACTCCTGGGCTGCTCTAATAGAAAGAATCTGAAAATTGTCACGGAAAAGTCAATTGTTCATTGTTCCCCTAAAAACTGTGTTAAAAGCATGTTTGGCCATATATTTTTTCAACTGTTTCGTTCGTCCGAAGGATATACCCATGCCCATGGTCACAATCGGGCGCCGTCACGCTACTGAAAACGTGCCCACCGCCCGCCCATACCGACGATAAAAAGAGCCCGAAATTTCGGTGTTCAAATATGTACATATCTATATGTACTGAAAGTATGGCTATTTAGAGATTAGTAAAGCACTCCAAACTGGATTGCTCCCAAATGTAAACAATCTGTGAACCGAGTTTTATTGAAGCCTCTTTTGTTTGTATCTTCTCTCAAGTGAATCGGGGAAGTAATAAAAAAAATCCAACAAACTTTTCAAATCTCCAGAGAAAACTGTCACTATTCCATCATTGAATAGGACATATGAAAGTGACGGAGCGTGCATGTGCATCTTTGCTCCGAAATAATGGAAAAAAACTCTGAAAACTCCGAAAAACTCTTGTAAAGGGCCACCACACGAGCAAATGCAAAGTAGGCACACATTTTTACTTTGTCCAAATATTTGGCACAAGGTAGCGTCCAAAGAAAGCCTAGTTTTATTTGCATTATGCTAAGTGCTATATTTAAAAAATACATTTATTCTTTCTAAAAATTATAAACTATTTAATTTATCGTTAAAACACATATTAAAATAAAAAAAAGCGTCGCAAATGACTGGTTTGTTTTACAGTCGACTCTCCCTATACTGGCCCTCCCTATAAGAGCACTTACTCTATAACAGCAGTGCCGAATCCTCCCTACAGCTTTACCATGTTAAGTGCGCTCTCTATAAGAGCACTTCATATAACAGCAGTCACTCTATAACAGCAGGGTATTGTCTTCCCTCGGTCACATTTCTCTCATTATAGCAGCACTTTCTTCCTATAAGAGCATAAGCTCCTAAGTCAGGTATCCCTTTAACACTAACTTTGTCTCTATAAAAGCACCAGAACTCTATACCAGCACAATTATATTCTTTTCTCACTAAAATGTAAATATTTACGCCCAATTATGTAAATATTGTTAGAATTTGGAAAATGATCGAAGTTAAGCCTGAAATATTATTAATATTATTAATTCTCTACAGTATAGCAGTTCGTTATAAGAGCACTTTTTCTGGTGAGATATGGTGCTGTTACAGAGAGAGTCGACTGTACTAGAAATTACTCGCTGTTAAAAAAAAGAAAGCCTTTACAAAAGGCAAACCTTTCATGGCGCAAATTACATTCGGTATAAAGCCTCTGGGTTTTTCATTGTGCCGGATTCCTTTGAATCCGACGGGTTTGTATCCTGTGAATAGTTACATTCTCACATTTGAAAGCTTTTAGAGCGGTTGGAGCAGTTTGCTGAACCCGGGGATTTCCGTGGAAAGGATCAAAGCTAACACGCACATGTGTGAGAAGGTTAGCTCGTAGTTGGTTTTTATTTCTTTGTACATTTCAACTGAAAAACAATACAGAGTGGTCTCCCAATAAAAATCCCCGACCTTTCCCTCAGAACGAGTTAACCATACGAATCTTGGTGTGACATGAAAAGGATTTTCCTGGCCGCCTCACTTGTAATTGGATTAGAAAGTGGCGTTTCAAGGGAAAAGCCAGGAGAAGGTTCCAGTAGACATTCGCTTTGTCCTGCCTTCGTTTGAACTTGAGTATTTAATTTGTGTGGTGTCTCCAGGGGAGATTGAGTACGGAACTTACCAAGAAGTTCATAGGTACATAGAGAAACTTACGTAATGCCTTGAAATAAATTACCACACATTTTAGGTGGTCGTTCAACAGATATGCTTTTGGCCTTCCTACGACAAATTTCTCAATGAATTGTTTTTAGGCCACACCCCACCATTCTTTTTATCTTTTTACATGGACTTGAAATACAAATCTAAATTTTTATACGTATATACGTAAAGATATACATAATATATATACAATAGCACGTTTACTCTCTTTGTTCTTCTTTTTTGGGTCGGCTTACGTGTAAATAGTGGAACCAATTTTAAGGTTGTATTGGATGCACCAATCCTTTGTTTGATATATATCTATAGATCCAAAATTCTTGTGGTAAACTTGAGACTTGTACAATCACCTTATACTTTATAAAATAGATAAAGATAACAGTATCGCAGAAATGCACGCATTTCCCAGAACTGGCGAGACAAACGGATCACAGATGAATTTACGGTAGTATAGTAAACGCAGTAGAAAAGAACTCGTTACACAATGGGAGAAATTAAAAGAAAAGGTAGAAAGTAGAAAGTATTGGAAGGATGTCATAGAAACAATAATAGAATGGAATCAGCGATAATGGAATCATGAACCTGAAATACTAAAGCACGCTTGCACGATGAAGCTGTATAGAAAACAATGAAAGGACATAAGACATAACTATACATTAGGGAGAAACCGAGCGTTAAAGCTTCATAATAGGAACAGAGAAAGTAAGATAATAAATGACGGAGTAGAGTGACAAGAACAAGAAATTCAAGAAAGGTGAAAGAAAGGAGAAAGCCGGAAATTAAATTAAGGAAGAAGTCGGAAATTAAATTAAAGAAGAGGAAGTCGAAAATTTAAAAAAAAAGAGTTCTAAATTAAGAAATACGAGAAAGTATGATATTTACAGATAAATATGGCAAATAAGAGGAAAAAGTCTAAATTTGAAAAAAGAATACAAATAGCGCAAATAAAAAACGAAAAGAAGTTGGATATTGACAGAGATGGGTGAAAAAGGAATGATAATAACAAGAAAACAAATCAAAAATTTAAAAAAAGAGAAAGTCAGAAATTGAAAGTCAAAGCTGTGGAATTGTAAAGAAAACGAAGTGAAAATTCGGAACTAAAAGAAAGAGAAGAGAATAAATTTAGTATGGCTAAATGATTGCCCAGGGTCTTGTAGGCAAGTGATACGATGAATACGATGTAATACGATGAAGTTGATGAACAGATGATCAAATGAAAGGTTTGGAAAATGAAATTTGGGGTAAATAAAGACAGCAGAATTGTGGAGAAAAGAATAAAAATTAATATTTAATTTACACAAAAAAAGGATGCTTCCTCCCACAGTGACTCCAAGCAAGTGACTTTTTCTGTACTTGAATATTTTCAAGTACAGCATTACCTAAATACCGTACACTACAAAAGGGGGACACTTTTACAATCAATGGGGAACAGTCGAATTTAGAAAGAGGATTACAATTATTCGTTTTTACATAGTTCAAAAACAAGGTAAAATTAGATTACTGGCAAACAAGTATATTTATGGAAAGGGCAAAGGGAGTCATGAGTCATACCATGTGAACTAAGCGTGAACACTAAAGGAAAAAAGACAAATTCAGGGGGTAAAATGTAAGTCAAAACAAAAAAGAGAAAGTCATCAGAAAATAACGAAGAGTGAATTTAGGAAGAAGATAAGTGAAAGCAAATGTAAAGAACACGAAGAAGCGTCTGAAAAATTTACGAGGAAAAACAAAGATACAGAGATAAAACAATCATAAACACCGAAAACAAAAAGATCCTAAGAACAAGACAAGGAATTACAAAACAAAATCGATATCATTAAGTAAAGCTTTGAGTAAATGGCAAGTAATATCTTTGTCCTTGCTCCTCAATCCTCTCAAAGAGGAAAGCCAAAGTATTTACGGTGAAGACAAGCACGAAGAAGGAGGAAATAAAGATATATATTTAGACCACAAGTTCCACAAAGAGAGAAGGAGAAAGCACAATACAAAAAATGGGAAAAAGAGTTTGGAAAGGGCAAAGAACATCTGATGAAATCTGGAAAGCAGAGACAGCCAATGATGCGGATTAAATGGCTTAACTTTCACCCACCAGCGTATTAGAGAAAAAAGGTGTAGTTTATTGGGGTGTGATAAAAGCGTAGTAAAAAACACCACAAGACGAGCTTATCTCCTCCACTCCTACGACAATCAATGGGCGTTCACGCAAAACCTTACATGCCTCGCTGCTTTTCGTAATTTTGATGTCTTTTCGTTTTGATTTGACCTAATTTCTAATACAATCGGACATAGGGTAGGTTTGAAGGACGTTTAATTTTGACATATTTTCAAAATAACATGTCCTTTTGTTGTCCTCCTCCCGCATTTGTTTTGCCCCACGTGTACCCACAAAATGTTCCAGTCATCTGATAATGAACAGAAGGAAGGGCAAGGTGAAGTCCGAAAATGGGACCCCTCCCCATATGTAATCCATAGAGGGACAAATGTACACTTAAATTAATTAAAATTACACACACAACGTGATGGTTATCGATCGTTTGAGGAGCTCATTGAGACCTTTCTCTCCCATATTTTTGACCAACATTCTTCTTCCCCTTTTCAAACATTTTTTTTCTCTCTCTCAGTTGTTGACTCAACAAATTGATATTTTGTCTCATCCATAAGTCTTATCTCACAGTGTGCTCTTGCCTCTCCACAGCGTCCTTTCCCCCAAAAAAAGGCTCTTGGGAAACTTTCTCTCCATTTATTCTCTCTATCAACGTTAAGCTTTCTCTTTTCTGCGTATATAGACTGTCTCAGACAATTTTGGCTGGCCTTAGAAAGTTTTAGATAAGTGGGATTCCTTTCAGCAGGTGTACCAAGATTTTTTTTTTTTTTTTGGAAAAAAAAATTGAGAACAGAATTACTTTCTTTTCCAGTGTGAAAATCTAGACAAAAGCAATTTTCCCAATGGAAATTACTTTAAACCGGCGAAAAAGCCGCAAACAAACTTTTTGCTTATGAAAGTTTTGCTTTTTGTCTAGCATCTGCCAAGAAAGGCAAATAAATCCAAAGTATTTTCAGGGGATTTTTTTGAGCAATCAATAAAAATGACGAAGCCGAAGATTAAATTTCTCGGAAATGACAAGAAAATTCAAAGGAAATACCTTTAGGGGAAGCATTAGAAAATTAATTTTAGGCGGGAGACGCTAAAAACTTTTGGCAGGGCAGTGAAATTAGGAAAAAATACAATAAATAAAAAATTTTGTGGGGGGAAATTCCAAATAGAAATTTCTAGACATAATTTAAGGGCTTAAAAAAACGAATTCGTCCGGTGAAAAAACATAAATTCAACCGTGTTTTCCCAATGAAAGGAAGGGAAATGAAAAATCGACGTGTGGGGCCTTTATCCAATGCGGGGAAGCTCATGTGTTGCACCGGAAGTCGCCATTATTACCAGACTGTGAGCTGTCTCTATTGTTGCGGCGACTCCGTGGACTGTGACCTTGCATCTTGTCCCCATCAACCCAGCAATGGAGCCAGCCCAAGGGAGCCCCTAAGGAAGTCCAGTATGAAAGAAATGAAGACCTTCGCCCAGGATGTCTGCCTCCTCCTTGAAAGTCCCTTCAGAATCCTCCGGGTAAGAATATTAATAAAAAAATATGTCACCCACAATTTTTTCTTCGTCTTTTTGTTTCTTTCTTTTCAGCCAGTTATTTTTCTCTTGCAACTTTGTCATGGGCAAACCCATTTTTTCTTTGGTCCATTCATTGCATTTGGGTGTATATATACATTATGCATATGTATATATGTATCTATACATATTGGTATATATATCTACATATATATTCCAGCTGCCAAACCTGCAATTTCCTTGACATTTAGTTACTCACGGTTGACAGTGAAAGGAAATTCTAGGGAAAACCAATGTGAATCCTTTTCGAGAGAATGAACGTGCGTAAATTTGAGCAAATGTTCCTTGCCATATTCCTTATTTAGTCCAGAAAAGAGTAATCATAATTCTCGAAGGATTGGTTGAGGAGAAAGGAATTAAAACTGACATGTCGGGCTAATAAGATTTTTCGGTTAATCCTTTATTTAGGTCGCCTGATATAAAAGGTTTTTATATTTTATACATATAGATACAGAAATTTATTTGAAGGAGATATCTAATCAATTATGACACATCTTGCCTCTTCTCATTCAATGCGGACGTATTTTTTCCTCCATAGTCATTGCATTACAGTGGAGTCTCGCTATAACAGCACTGAAGGGAAGAGGAAAAAATATTGTTACTGGGAAATGTTGTTATGTAGAACATCAAATATGTACTTTTCAGGTACGAAGGGCGGAAAAAATATTGTTGTTATATAGAAATGTTGTTATAAAGAGACTCCACTGTATCTACATACAAAAATATATCCATATACTATGCATGCTACACAATGTGAGGACTTTAATTATACTCGTGCAAGCCTTCGGGGAACGGAAAAGTGTCGCAGCAGAGAAGCATTCATTTGGGGAACTTTTTTGGACGAAGAAAGCACCGGCGTTAACTCCGTTAAAAGCTAAAATAATGCGGTTTGGAGCCAGATGTCCTTTGAAGGGAGGAAGATTTTTGTAATAAAATCATGGAATTTCAAAAGTTGAGAATTTAAGTCTTCAAAAAGTTTGATTAGTAATGTGCTTGGAAAACTTGTAGACGTCTGGATAGTCAATTTTAGGTATTTGGTGATAGAGAAGAGAAGAAATCTCTTTCTTTCGCTTTATCTCGTTCTCTGTGTCGTCATGATTTTCTCCAGACTTTCTCCTTTATTCCTAATCCGGTTTCTTTATTACTATATTCCAGTTTTGGACAGCCGAAACAAAAATTCATTTCCTGGACGGAAATATATTACGTTAGGCATATTATTCTTATTATTATATTATGTACATGCATTATATTAGGCACCCATTAGATGGTGTAAGAGCAGAGAGATCCTTCGTTTTGAGGAATAATACAATAACAAATGCGTTTTTACGTTATTAAATGGCTCAAGTGCATTTGCTAAATTTTTTAGGAGAGAAATGTACGGAATTTGTATTGTACGTTATTATTCCTATTGTTCCAGCTACCTCATCAACGTCGGAATTAATTCTAATTATTTTGCTGTTTCCGAATTAATTTTGTGAGCCGGATAATTTTGCATATAAATGCAGAAATTGACATAAAAAGTATACACAGTTATATGAGGAAAGCTTATTGTTAGTTACAGAACAGAAAATATTCTTTACCAGCAGTATATTTTCATTTACCTTTCCTTCATGCCTTATTAGCTTTCTCGACCTACTAGCCCACATCTCGTGTGTACTTCTCCCATGAGTAACAACTTGAGCAAATTACTCAGCTCCATCCCATTGACATAAACCTGACAAAACCCTGCTGTTTTATCATCAATTTGTCAGTTGCATTGTAATTTTTTTGAAGTGGCTGCATGACAGCCGCAGAAATTAATTTCCGGGTGTATGCAAAGAATTTGGTTGCACATTTTTTTAACCATAACTATTTCCAATTATGCTTCGTCATGCCCAAAAATGTGTGCAAGTGCTCCAGACCAAATCCACCCTTAATGTGTTCGTATACAAACGTACGTTTTTCTGAGGGCAAGTCGATTTCATTTTAAAAATACCAGACTTGATTCTATCAAGAAAGACTTTAATTTTACAAAACTTACAGCATAAGCAGAAAGAGTTTTTATTAAATGAGTTTTAATAACACTTGCTGTAACAGCATTTTGACCATATAACAGCAGGATTTTTCCCTCCTCAGACCACATTTCTCTCACTATAACAGCATTTTCTTTCTATAGCTGCATTCAGCCAACATCAAATAGCCCTTCAGTATGAACGTTTTCACTATAACAGCACTTAAGCTTTACACAATCATGATTTTATTCCTTTTTCCAAAAAAAAAAACCTGAACATTTTAACGAAACTGCGTTATTATAACTTTCTGCGAATTCATTAAAATTAACCCTGGAATTAATCTATATTTGTTATTATTATTTTGCCTTGTTTTTTATAACAGCATCTCGCTATATAACAGCACAATTGTATGTGCAGATATGGTGCTGCTATAGTGAGAGTCGACTATAGACTCGTATTGCATGATTGCTCAATGCAAATCCTATCACAATACAATGACAATTCGTCTGGATTATTCACTTCACCATGTGTAAATAGATGGTTTGCAGAATCAATTGCAAATGATGAAATCATTAGTTGAATAATGGAATCAGCACTACGCAGAGCTCTGGAGAAAGCATATGAAAATGCAAACGAACAAAAAGCTTAAAAAGACAGATCCTTTTAAACAAATTAATGACATTATCTCAGACAATGTACTGGGGTGTATATTTAAATAATGCGAGGGAGAAGATTTAAATAATTCATGGTATTACCATAATGCTTTTTCCCCCGAAGGAAAGGGTGGATCACACAAATCCCAAAAGTCGTCCTGTCACCAAGAGCTACTCGAATTTTAAATGAGAAAAGGACTATTCCCCAGGCTCTGGAAGAGATTTCTTCGGCTGAACTGAAGTTTATTGCAATTAAGGCACATTCTTGCGTAAAACCTCGGGAAATATCCAACAAAATTGGCCCTTATTTTCTCATTGTTGTTCTGTGTACAGCCTATGCCAAATAAAAGGTGGTTACTGAAATCCCAACAATTTCCTCGACATACAAAGGTGACAAAAAAGAGATTGCAGTAGAAAATAAGGCGAAAGTCACTGAGGCGTTTCAGCCATACAACTTTCCCTTGACATGCTCGCATATTACGTATTCATATGGTGAAAGTGCATACAGATTGATAGGACATGACTTGTTGGTGCTTGCACAAAATAAATCCCATGGCATACACGGAATTCTGGGAGAAAGTCGTCTCCTTCCTTCTCCAGCATCTCACTGTACATGGAGGGGGAAAGTGGGAAGGAAGGGATTTTTCCAGAATCACGTCCTACCTTCTTTCCAGTCTTATTTTGTCCTTCTTGGAGACAACAAGACCGGTGCAGTGTAGGCTCCCCAACAAAAGCTTGGCTATTCTGAAAAAAGCTGTTCCAGTGCATTGGAATTTTGAATAAGATTGGTGAACATCTTCTTTCCATCCTTGTGAATTGACGTAATAAAAAGCGATTAATAATATAGGAATTAACGCAAGTAGAATCTTGATTGTACTGAATCGTTCTGCACAGATTTTACATTAGACATACTCAAAAGTACTGGTTTTTTTTGAAGGTTTTGTATTTTTTTTGAAGTTTTTGTATTTTTTTCGGAAGTTTTTGCTTTTTTTGAAGTTTCTGTGTTTTTTTCGGAGTACTTCAAAGTCAGTTTTTGAACATGTCAAGGTGTTGTAAGTCAGGTAGTGTGAACAATATGAGGATTAAAAAAGTAATTCCGGGCAATATGAGCGTCCGACTCAAGTCTCTGGCTCGGTCTTTGGCCAGTCGACAATTTCTCACGGTGGAAGAGATTATTAAGGTAAGGTCAGGTCATTGTTTTGTCCATGGTTTTGGTTTCTTACATACCTGAATAATGCTTACATCAACATTCCCTTTTAGTTTGGTTCTCCTGCCATAATATTTTGTATATAGCTTTTTCTCTTTAACTGGAGTGCTTTTAATTAGCTGGAAGCCCAAACATATTATGAGTTAATTAGTAGATAATTAATTTTTAATTGTTCCGGTTGCCTCAATTTAATTATAAGCTACCATACAAGTTCTGCTGATTGAATTTCCGGGATTGTGTGCACGAAAGAGCAAGCATACAAATTACATCAATCAGTTTGCGTTTGGAGCTATGTATGTATTTTGATTATTATCCATTCATCAGATGCCACATTATTTACCAAGAAACCAAGGTGTCACTATTTTCCTGTTGAAGCTTTATAAATGCCTCAGTTTTCCGGGTATCTGGAAAAACAAAATTAGAGTTTATTGTACACTGTAGTAATTATTTTCATCTATGTTAAAAGCGCAGGTCACGTTGCAATATTGAGGGTTAAAACGTTTTATGAACAAGCAGATATTTTTTGAACTTTTTGAAAATAAATTTTTGATTTAAATGTTTATTTAAAAAACTAAAAATTACGATTTATGAACTTCTTTATGATTTACGCCTTTATGTTATGCCATTTGACTTAGGAAATAACAAAAAAAAAATTGCTGAATCAAACATACACATATGTTTATGCATATTTTTGAGCCATTTCCCATGCTTGGAAAAGATCACATAATTGCCTACGGACGCTTGGAAGATTGTCTCAGAGGAGCTTAATAGATTTCGGTTGGGTGTTGGGTCTAATTTGACAGAAAAAGTCCAATATGTATATATTTTGCAAATTTCCTCTCATTTAAGCCAGTTTATTCACTCCTCTTTAAAATGCTTGACTGAAATTTGTCTTACGGGGAAATCATTGTGTAATATTCTGTTTGTGGTGAATAAATCCATGCTAAACTGTTATTAAGCAGGTGCCTTAATATGGAAATGCTTTCTCTTTGAAGGTGGCCGAGAGCGGGAATGCGAAGGAGTTCCAGCGGTTGGTGGCGAATGACGTCACGAAATTAAATGTCCGGGACGGGCGAGGTCGGGCGGCGGTTAATCAGGCGACGATTCGGAATCATGTCCCTATTCTTCAGGTGGTCGTGGCTTTCAACGGATCCCTGGATCTGCCGGACAATCATGGGAATACGCCCCTTCATCTGGCCGTGGAATTTGAATCCCTGGAAGCTCTGGAGTTCCTTTTGGCCAAGTAAATAAAAAAACGCATTCCTTTCACCTTCTTTTGGGGAAATAAGATTGGTAAAGCATTGAATTACATAATAGATTTTGGCTTTTGTATCCTATTTACGTCTTCGAGTTTATCTCTATACTCTATTCCTCACATCAACTTTCTCTTCAATGTCTCCCTTGGTCTTCGAAGAAAATAATTTATTTCATTTGGAGCTTTTTCATGGCGACCCTTTCTTTCGCTAATATAATTAATGATGGAGTGCTTGACTATAAAGGAGAGGAAATGGAAATTTAAAACCGCCTGAATATTTCACTGGTGATTAAATAGAAAGGACACGGAAGTCTCTCCGTCATTCGAAAGCACGTAAATACATTAGAGAAAGGATGGAAAGATTGTACTAGAAAAGATTAAGCCAGCTTTTGGCAAGGGTATTTTGATTGAATTTCTGTAAGCACAGTTGTGGACAAAGCCGTCTCTAGGCGACTGAGTAGGCTGGAGAAAGTTAGGAGAAGAGGATAAATCTGTGTATTCCAGAGGATTCTTCCTCGTGATTGAGCATAAACGTCGGAGGAAAGCTGTTGTTGAAAGAAGGATTTTGTGGAGAAAAATGAAGCCTCTTGGGAAAATGTTGACCGGAGCGATTTAATGTAAACCTTATGAAGGTCAAATCAGGCCATGTACGGAAGAAATGATGTACAGTGAAGTCTCTCTATAACAAGTCTTTATAACAACATTTCTCTATGATAACATTATTTTTTCCGCCCTTTGTACATTAAGGTACATATTTAATGTTCTATAATAACAACATTTCCCAGCAACCATTTTTTTTTCTTCCCTTCAGTACTGTTATACAGAGACTCCACTGTAGTATCCTCTATTCGTATGTTCGCTTACATTGGAAAAAAATATTGTCCATGCAGAATTATAATATGAATCTAGAAAAACATTTCATCATCCTGATCTCACTAACATTTAAGTTTCAGTGGAATTTTCAAAATAATTTAAAAAAAAATATTAATATTGAACAAAGCGATTTTTTTATTTCGTTTTCTGGGACTAAGATGCTATATTTCGGCAGTCATGCCATCGGGAAAAGGATCCGTTTTGCCCAGAATTAGACTGCGAATCTAGAGAATCCATTCAAATTGGAATTCAGTAATTTTTGGCGATTTTTCCGCCCTATCCTCATTTTTGAACTGGGTGCCTAACCTAAACATTGTCATAACCTGGTTAATTCCTGTCCGAATTGAATGGGACACTTTTTTTTACTAAAGCTGCAGTCAAATTTTGCGAGGGGAATAATGTTTTTCCCGTTTTGCACGGGATAATAACTTTGGTCCTGGAAAAAAACTTATCTTGAATTTATTCAAAATTATGATTTTGGCAACTTCTTTTGAAAAATCCATCATAACTTTGCTAATGGGGATCGGATTGGGATGGAAGTTTCCCACCAGTTTAGCATGAATATTCTGGATGGCGAATACATACATGTACATTTATTAATTTTAATTAATTAATTTTATGTATTTATTAATGTATATATATGTATATTTTTCGTTATTCATATTGACTATCTATTGATGGAGTGTAAATTGTGAATTAGAATCTTTACATGCGAGTGATGTCCCAAAATTCTTTTTTAAAGCTCGGCAGACACTCGCCGGCTCAATGACAAGTTCCAATCCGCCCTTCATTTGGCCTGCGAGATGAATAAGCCCCAAGCTCTGAAGGTCCTGGCCAAGTACAAACATTGCCTGGATCCCGACATTTGTGGTGAGCATGGAAGAACTCCCCTACACCTGGCTGCCATCAATGATCACGAAGAATGTCTCAAGATCCTGGTAAAAATCCTTTTTGTGCCAATTTTTTTTATTTATATCTATACCTGCAAGTATAAATTTCTTCATTCCTTCTGCTTAAATAATCACAAATTTAAGGATTTTCGGTGGGAAAAACACATTTGCAAGCAGAAGGATTTGTCACTTACACAACCCTTTTTGTATGCACATATTTTTAAGTCTTTCTTCCATCATCAGAAAGGTGGGTTGTGTAAATTTTGCATAACATTGCATTACATTCGGCAGCTTTATTCTTGTGTAATGTTTACATAACTGATGTTTCTTGAGCCCTCGTCCCCCCGTACTTTTCTGATTCTTTCCATTTTCAATTATTGCACATAAATTACAAATGAATATTATTTCATTGTACATTTTAATTAATTGTATGTACATTTCAGTTATACGAAATCGGTGCTTGCCCGAAGAAATGTGATTTGTTCGGCAACTTTATTATTCATGAGGCAGCCAAGCATGCCTCTAGTCGATCAATGGAGATCCTTTTGAGTTGGGGTGAGTTTTTTTTTTCTCGATTTCTTTCTGTCTCCATTTCCCCTCCTTCTTAGAATCTCTCAGACTCCTTTGCTGAAAGCATTCCGTCCTGGAGAGTTGAAGAATGAAAGTTTTCAATAAAAAGACGGGAAATAAATAAAAATTTGTGTCATTTCAATCCAGGCGACAGCCATGGATGTCCACGCTCTGAAATGATCTCTTTCTTTGACGCCGAGGGGAATGTTCCATTACATTCTGCCGTTCATGGAGGTGATATTAAGGTCAGGGTTTTTTTTTCTTTTGTTTATGGTAATTATGTACCTATCATTTACGTATCCGTTCTGAATCATCTTCTGTCGTGGAAGATTTTTTTAATCTTTTTATGTACGTTTTTTTTAACTTACTCGAATTGCTTGTCTTTTTGCTGCTCTTTCTTGACGTTTTTTTTGCTTCTTTTTCTTTGTGCTTTTATGCTCCTTTTTCTTTTCCGTTTTTGATGCGTTTTCTTTGATTTTTTTCATCTTTTTCTTTGTCTGTTTTGCGTTTATTACTTTGCAGTTTTTGCGTTTGCAAATGTGTCTTTTTTCTTCTATTTCTTTGTCTTTTTCGCCCTTTTTCTAAGCCTTTTTTATTTCTTCTCTTTGTCTTTTTCTCCTTTTTTCTGAGCCTTTTTTATTTCTTCTCCTTGTCTTTCTTCTCCTTTGTATTTGCTGTCTTTTATCTTCTTTTTATTTGCTGCCTTTTATATTGTTTTTATTTTCTGCATTGTTTCTGCTTTGTTATCTTTGTCTTTTTTTAATTTTTTTCTTCGTTCATCTTCTGCTTTCTCCTGTTTTGTTTCTTTGCCTTGCTTTCTTTTGGTTTGCCTTTTTTATATTTCCTTGCCTGTTGCCTATTTGTCTTTTGTTTCTTTCTCTTTTTCCGGTCGGATTCTTATAGTAGCTTTGATTGTTTCTTTTCTTCCTCAAAATAATATTGTCAATGTGATCACTTTGTATTTTTGTAGGCTGTTGAGCTCTGTCTGCGTTCGGGGGCCAAGATCTCTACTCAGCAACACGATCTGTCCACTCCCGTCCATCTTGCCTGCTCCCAGGGAGCGATGGATATGGTCAAACTCATGTTTATGGTGAGAAAATACTTACATATTTTGTTTCTCCAACATAAAATTTTCAGGCTTTTGTCAGGGTCATCAAACCTGCTGAAATTCATCCTTTCCACTCTCCATTCGAATGAATGTACTCGGCATACGCAGCAATTTCAATGGCATTCCGAGAAGCAATAAATTGCTCATTATAATTATGGACACTTGAATTCTATTTGCCTCTCTATTAATAAAACGCGTTTCAACTATTTTATTATTAATAAGTGACTATAATTAATATGGTATGAGTAAATTTGACGGAAAGCCATTGAAATGCTATACAAGTGAAAACAGAAAAGCTATGCAATATGTACATACTCTGAAGTCATGGAGGCAGAACTATTCCTTTCAAGCGAACATTAATTGCAGCAAAAGGCAGAATAATAAGGAAAATGTAGAAATGCAGTCATCTGGTGAGGTTCTGGGAGGTGGCAAATGAGTTTGGAGTTGAGATGAAAGGACAAATGATTTTATAGAAACTGCTGGAGTCCCGATATTTCCGGGGATGCTTGGAAAGGGAACGGCAAAAGTCAAGCAAAAGGTGCTGGGAAAGCTTTGTTCTATGTGTACTTTGTACGATTGTGTTTTACTTCTGTGTATAGCCTTATGGAGGAACGGAGTTTAATTAAAAGTCAGTAACGTATGAGGAAATGGCAAACAAATGAACTCCACCAGAATTTGTGATTAAACAATGTACATATATGTCGGTGGTTGGTATGCATTAGGTATACATACGTTAACGTAGCTTTTAAATGGAGCACGGAGGTTCAGTCAGGTTGAAATCCAGATTTTTATTAAGGGTTTTGTCATTATTTTTGCAGTTGCAACCAGAAGAGAAGGAATCGTGCTTGAAATCCTGTGACATGCAAAGAATGACGCCGCTTCACTGCGCTGCCATGTTTGATCATCATGAACTTGTTGAATATCTCGTAAAGGAGGTAACCCTTTTTGCCTTTTACAGAACGAAAATGTGACTTTTGGTGTAGCAATTAGAAATTACTGTGAGTTTAGCTTTTTTCATGCAAATCTGGCCTCATTTGGGGATAATAAATGCCCTAAATGAAGTTCTTTATTGGTTCAAGTTCAATTTCTGAGTATTACTTTAGGTACCGAATTTAATTTCAAGTTCGAACATTTCTAATTTGACACTCACACTCGAAATATTAATTTTTTTTAAATGCTCAAAATTAATTAACTACAATTTCATTTAAACTTTCGAGTCAGAGTTCTGTTTTTTAACTCAATATGAAACGAAGTTCAATTAAGAAATTATTCTTGCTGAGACTAAAAATTTCTATTAAAGATTGAAGACCGTTAAATGAATGATTTTTCACTTTTAGAGTAATTTCTGTCTTCCAATTAAATTAAATTAATTCTATTGTAAACTATAAATCTGCTGTGGTCGGTTGACCTACAGTTTTACATTTCATCTTGAAAAAACGTTTTATTATTGTATATACATAGGTTCAATTTTGAATTCATTTCTTGGTATTCGCTCCATTACAGGTTATAATTATTTAGCCCTTGATGAAACCAACTTGTAGGTTGGTAATATTTTCGCTTATGCTTCCAACTGCATTCTAATTTTGTTCAAATACCTACTTGAAAATTTGATTTTAAGTACGATTTGAAGTTAGAATTGATAATAAAGTAATTGAGAAGGAGCTATAAGCTATAATAACCCTCAGGGCTATTCGAATTTGTCTTCCGGTTTTTGTGTTTTTGCATTGCCTTATAATAATTTCTGTTGCATTTTGCAAACTTGCAAGACCATCCAGTACCCAATTAACCCTTTTGAGTATGTCCAGGGTGCCTCAGTGAATTTGCTGGACAAAGAACGCCGATCCCCATTGATCATCGCCGCCTCCCGAAATGGATGGCGAAGCATGAGGGTGCTCATCCGGCTGGGGGCAAAAGTCAGCATTAAAGATGGAGAGCTCCGAAATGCTCTACATGTCCTCATCATTCACGGTGGGGATCTGGAAAAAATCATGGATGAGGAATTTAACGTGAGGCTTTTTTGCCCTTTGTTCCCAGTATTTTTGATCTTTTGAGTATTTATTTCCGATTTATTTCCGATTTATTTCCGCTTTATTTCCGCTTTATTTCCGCTTTATTTCCGATTTATTTCCGATTTATTTCCGATTTATTTCCGATTTATTTCCGATTTATTTCCGATTTATTTCCGATTTATTTCGGACTTATTTCAGGCTTATTTCGGACTTATTTCCGATTTATTTCTGCGATGTGAATTCAGTAGTTTGATACAATCTTGCTTTGCTATTTGTTTCACAGAAAGATTTTCTCGTCATCCTGGATGAAAAGGACAAATTCGGGTTCACTCCCTTACATTACGCAGCCAAGCAGGGACAGATTAAATCCGCGGCCAAGCTCATTCTCTTGGGGGCAAGCGTCATCACGAAGAATAATGATGGTGAAAACATCTTCCACATTTGTTGTCGGTAAACAAAAACAAGGAGTTGGGAGATAATCGGATTTTTAGTATAGTCCTGTATAAACTATTTTTTAGTCCCATATTCAACTTCTATATAGTGGAAGGAGACGGCCTATTATTTATTGTTATCGGATTTAAGATAATCATTTAATTTCCTTGTCACATGTTTTTCTATGGGGGGCTCTATATACTTGGAGCAGGTACGGTCGACTCAACATCATACAGCAGATTTTGCACTTAGAGCAAAATAATTCCGTGATTAATGAGGGCAATGGCAAAGGACTTACTGCCCTTCACATTGCCGCAAGAGAAGGTAAGGTCCTTTTTGGAATTTATAGAATTTTGTCTTTTTGGGAAGCCATAATCCTCAATCTAAGCTGTATTTTATTGTAGGATAGCGTATATAAACTTTTTTATTGTTTTAAACTTTCACTTTCATTCTAGAAAACATCACATTTTAGTTTCGTTAATGCCAATGGAATCACCAATACTAATGAAATATAATGAATTCTAAAAAGTTATTTGCATCAAAATTATAATAGCAAAAACTGAATTTTAGCCCATTGGGAATTCGAACCTATTCTGAGTGACTTTTAGGTTAGGACTGATTTTTTGAGGGAAAATGAAGCATGAAAAAGCAAAATTTCAAAGCGAAGCATTTCGAAGAAAATGTACACAAAAGCCCATAACAAATTATATTAAAAAAATTATATAAAAAATGGAAATATTGGAAGAAAACAGCACAAAAATATACGTACCTACAAGGTAAATTTTTAATTCCGATCCCTGCCATTTTTTCCTTTAATACAATTAGAAAACGCCATAAAATGTACAAATTGAAGGCACAATTTATTGGAATAAAGCGACATAGGTATTGTTATACAATGCTAAAATTTTTATAGCATACAAAGCATAACGTTTTAAGCAAAAAGCACAATGTTTTTTTAATACATTTAATTAATTAATAATACATTTTTAATACATTCGTACATACATGTTTAACCAGTAGTTAGGCAAGAATTAAAAAATTAGATGATAAAACTCCAATACAATATTTTTAGATTAAATTTTTCACCTTTCTTCTATGCCAATGCTTTTTGTGATAAAATGTCAAACGACCGTCTTGTCTTTCAATTTGTGAATCAAGTAAAAAGTTACTCAAAATATTGTACGTATTGCGAATTTGAAAAGTGGGAAGTTCCTTGTTATTGTCACCTGTAATCGAATCCTGTGCAATTGTAAATATACATACAAAACATTGTTGAATTAAACATTTCCAAGAGAATAATTGAAAGATCGCTTATTGCTTGTATACACCATGAATGCAGTATAAAGTATAAATAATTTATGTATTTAAGTATAATATTGGTAACATTCTATTGTGTGCACACAGGACATACACGTGTGGTTCAAGCTCTAATGAAAAAGGGAGCGCTTCTTCATCGAGGTATATAAAAATAATAATTTCCAAAAAAATGTACACAAATACCATTTCCAAATACTGACATTGTGTCCCTGTGTATACTTATCATTGCAGCGCATTCCGGGGAAACACCCTTGCATCTGGCTGCCAAACAAGGTCACCGGGACACTATGAGGGTCATCCTCAACGTCCATTCTCACCTGCTGGACCAAACGGATAAAGAAGGGGTCAGTTACTTTAATTAATCCAGCAATTAATCCAGGAATTAATCCAGGAATTTGCAAAAAAGTAACAATAAATTCTAACCATTATAATTCCGAAATTATGTTCAGAATACCAGCCTTCATGTGGCAGCCATGGAGAATCGACCAGCAGCCGTGCAATTGTTGTTGTCCCTTAATTGTCAGCTAACAATCAACTTAAAGGGTTATACAGCCATGGATTTTGCACTGCAAAATAAATTTGTAGCCGTCTCCCTTGTTATGGTCACTCATCACACCAGGTTCGGGAATGCTGCAATTGTATTTTATTCAGTAAATCATTAAGCTATCTTGCCGTCGGTAAAAATTTTGTGTTTTAAAAATTTTGTGCATTAAAAATTTTGTGTTTTAAAATTTTTGCCTCCTTTTAAAATTTCGCTGTCGTTAGCAAACTGGCACTACAAATTTTTATGGATGGTTAATATTTGCCACTTAATTGTATGTGTCCAGAGGGGATGAAATTTTGGCGACAACAACAGGAAAATATTCCTCGGTGATGCTGTCACTTGTGGCAACAATGCCGCCGGTTGTACAGGCAGTATTGGATCGCTGCATAATTAAATCGGACAACAAAACTGATTCGGAACTCTATCATGTAAGTCCCTTTTTTATATTTAATTTTTTTAATACTTTTAATTTTAATTTTTTTCAATGCTTTGAATTTGATTTTTTTAATACTTTTAATTTTGATTTTTTAAAAATATTTTAAATTTGAAATTGTTTTTTTTAAATAAATACGTCCATATAATGATATGATACATGACAATATGTAGCTGAACGGCAAAAAAATTTGTGTCCGTATAGATAATCTATGACTTCAAATGGCTGTCACTCCAAAACGACTGCGAGGGAATGCTGGAGAGTCAGACGGACAAATATCTCCCGGAAAAACGATATCTTCCCGTTTTAAATGTATGGAATTCATTTTATTCACTAAATCCCCGGGATTTTTTCTATTAAAGAGTACTATCACTGAATTTTTCATGGAAATAATTCCTCCATAATTAATAGGCCATGGTAAACTTCGGAAGGGTAGATCTCCTCTCACATGATCTGTCCCAGAAGTACTTGCACATGAAATGGAATGCATACGGGAAGTACGTCCATATCGGACATCTCTTCCTCTATATTTCCTATCTCCTTTGTCTCACCCTGTACACGTCCTTGGACAGCTGTGGGAAGCAAAATTCTTATCAGGTTTGGCGAGAAACACTCTACACCCATTATGGGCCCGAGGCCATGGCTGGGAATGAGACCGGAGTGACTCCAGGCAATTACAATGTATAAGCCATCAACTTAAAATTCTTGAAAACACTTGAAAATGAAAATGACAGGAATTTGTTTGTCCAAAATAAACCATTCTGATGATGTTTTACCCTCAGGATTCTCTTGGACACCCAGATCCACCGTCCAGGGACGAATGTCGAGATAATTTCCTCTTCCTTGAAATTGCAATTGCTCTTGTAGCGTCCTTTAACCTGGCTTTGGACGTGAGGAATATTTACAGGCAGAAAATCAAGTTTATATTCGATTCTTGCAATGCGTAATTAACTTTTTACATTCAAAATTTCAAGTCAAAAATGCATGCTTACAATATTATTATTATAACCTAATTATATATGTACACTTCCGGTGAACGAATTTACATGTTCATTAAGTATCAAGGCATGCCATCCGAATCGGCGTTCGAATTCAAATCAAAATTATATTCGTATTTTTCAGTATTTAATGAGAATTAATATCCATATTTTGCCAAAAAAATATTTTAATTGGAATTTATAAGCACAAATACAATCGAAATTTAAATTCGTAATCAAAATTTGGCATTTGGATTCCAATACTTTATTGGTATTCGCAAATTCCTTCATTATGTCGCTAATTCCTGCCTTCGGGCAAGTTTGTTTTGGCAAAATCGACGTATTATAACGATGATTTTTTCAGTTAGCAGTGATATATCTATTTCGGTCGTAAAAGCATCGATTTTTGCTAAATCAGAGTTGTGGAGTCAACTTATAATTTTGTGTACTGATTTTGCGTTTATTTTAAGCTACAAATTATGCCAGATTGCAGTGCAAATAAATTTTTAAAAGTATTCAAAAAGTATTTGAATATAATACGTATTCTTATGTCTGAGTATTCGAATAAAGTTGTATTGGAATTAGAATTTATATTTTGGATATCCGAACTTTAAATTTGTATTCGTAATTAGGAAAAACACGTATTTTAATTCAAATTTTAATTTATCATTTTTCGGATACCATACATTGTGAAGTATATTCATATATACAATTATTATTAATATACTTTCATATTTCAAGGACGTTCTTGGCGATGAACATTGCTAGCCTTTGCATGATCTCACATCGGATTCTTCCGTCGTCCATCATCGCCAGTCCCAGCGCGTCCTTGGTAGCTTTTCTCAGCTGGTTGTATCTACTTTTATTTCTGCAGAGGTAAACCCAGGCCATTCTGCCTGGTTTTAGAACCGTGATATTTACATGACAATATGGTATATTAGAAGACATAAATTCCTCAAAATATTTGTTTATGAATCGCCGATGCAGATTCGATGTTGTGGGAATCTACGTGGTGATGTTTCTCGAGATTCTCCACACGCTCCTGCGTGTCCTCATGATATTTTCTATCCTCATCGTGGCTTTTGGCTTGGCCTTTTTCATCCTCTTGTCTAAAGTAAGTGTCCTGAAGATTCCTGGACACTTGTGTACAAAAAAACATGACGATTGTGGTAGCGATTATGGACATGTCTAGTGGTTTCCGGCGGGAATTTAAATGTTATGGAAGAAAATGGCGGATTTTAGTAGTTTAGCATGATCATTTTTGTCCTGTTAAGAGGTGCTTATTTTTCTGTAAAATCAAAGGGAAATCACGTGGCGTTTGAGAGAATCCCTCTGAGTTTGATGCGGACCTTCTCTATGATGCTGGGCGACATGGACTTCATGAATACATTCGTCAACCCTTATCACTGTGACATGATTGGGGCAAGGGATGTGGAGCTCAAGGAATGTGAGCTGAAGAGACAGCTCCCCTATCCGGGAATCTCCTTTGTCATGATTGGCATCTTTATGGTCCTCATGCCCATTCTTCTCATGAATCTTCTTATAGGTACATAATATCGAGGGGGAGCTCCAAATTTTCAGTATCTCGTTAATGCGATGAATGATCATATCCATACAACAGCACTTTAAGAGCTCATTTTAACGCTTTGTGAATGGCATTTTTGGTAAAATACGTAATGCTATTTATATGGATATTTCCGCCCACATTTAAATACATACTGTTTTTTCCTATTTAAATGTATACAAAGTCTACGCCCCATATTTTGCCCCATTTAAATGTATACAAAGTTTGTCCCATTTACTCACACAAAATTTGTCTCATTTTATATATAGATCCCAATGAGACGAATTTTGTGTGCATGTATATGCACACTCTAATTTTATAAAAATTTGTCTGTATACTTGCGCCATTTAAATACATGCACGTATCCCCTCTTTTAATGCATACAAATTTTATCCCAATTGAGCATACACAAATTTTGTTCCATTCAAATACATGCAAATTTTCCCCTATATATGCAAATGCACGTAAAATTTCCCCGATTTAAACGCACATACATATATTTTGTCCTATTTGTCAGTATTTGTATTAATTTAAATTGCGCTCCGTATAAATGCATGTAAATATTGTGCCATTTAAATACATGCACGTTTGCCCACTTTTAAACTATGCAAATTTTATACTATTTGAGTGTACACAAATGTTGTTCCATTCAAATATGTACAAATTTTTCCGTATTAAAATGCACGTAAATTTTCCCCGATTTAAACGCACATACGTATATATTTTATCCTATATTTGTCAGTATTTGTATTAATTAAAATTGCGCCCCGTATAAATGCATGTAAATTTTGTTCTGTTCAAATGAGTACAAATTTTGTTGAAACTTGAAACACATTGTATTTTTTCTACCATAAACATAGGTCTGGCCGTCGGTGACATTGAATCCGTGAGGAGAAATGCACAGCTAAAGCGACTTGCCATGCAAGTAAGTTCAAACGTTTGCCTGTGAATGAGCTTCCGCCGTCTTTTTGTCCTTCCAAACTGAACAATTGTATTAAATAATACAAGATAAATACATGAATTTAAAAATTAATATAATATAAAATATGTAATTGCCTAAATATTAATTGTGTATACATTTAATGTTCTATATAAATGTATGATTTAATAATTAAAATATCATAAATTTACAAATGAACTGAACTAAGTGGACTATAATACGTCGTATTTATTTGGGGTATCTATTATTAATTATAATGAATAACTATCACTATTAGGTCCACTTACACACGGCTCTGGAGAAAACTCTACCGAATTTCATCCTATGTCGCGTGGACAAGAAAGAAGCCGTGGAATACCCGAATGTTTCCAAGGCTGAAGTGGGACTCATCGACTACGTCTTCAAATATTTCCAACCCAAATCCACCCATAACAAACGTAACTAAGTTGTTGTTAATTAATACTCTCATTGCTCATTTGTATAAGCGTTGAAATGTGATCATACAAATGTGTTGCCACCTTTTTAAGGCGTTGATTCGGTGGATGACGAAATGACGGATGAGATGTCGAGCACAATGGAGAAGAATCGGGCGACACTGGTGAATGTGTCTAGTCGGTTGGAGAATATAGAAACTCTCGTGCGAATGCTTTGTCAAGTCAGTACCGTTTGAATGGTTATTTAAAACATTTTAAATAATTAAAATTAAACAATGGAATTCCTGAAAAAATGTTTGGTCTTTTTCTTTTCTCTATAGAAAATGGAGGTGATAGCGGAGTTGGACTGCTTGGACGAGGGCATTGAACCGGATGAGCCCGGAAATATGTTCCATGACCCCGGCGGGGTCAGATATAGCCGAGTTCCCAAACGGATCACGAATAGGTCAAATTCCTCCATGTAAATTACCGGATGCAGGCGATGGTTCCCGGATAAAGGATTTTTTTAGAGACAAAAAGCATTAATTTTAGGAGTTTGTAAGACCTTGATATTAACAGGGCTGTGTAATCTCAAGATTAGCTAAATCCAGCTTAACGATCAGCAATTACATAATTCTAATCACTGAGTTTATAATTTTATTAAACTAATCCTTAATTTCTAGTCCAAGAAGGGCCACTATGTATACAGTATTAATTCTAATGACTAATTCTACAGAATACAAATGGATTACTAGATTAAAAGATTATTCCTAAATACTTTGTCGTTCCAACTCAAATCGTTCCAGTTTTACAAATGATAACTTTGAGATAAATGTGATTATGATTATTAATATTAGCACCCTATTTAGTAAATTATATTATTTACTAATTAATTTAGGAACTATAGATAAGTTGATTAGTTGATCTAATTCGACTAAGTAATGATTTAGTTGCCATTTTTTAACATAATTAATCTAAAAATGTAATCGCTCTAATCTGATGTTAATTAATCATACTGATTGGTAATTGTTAAGCTAAGCTAAAATAAAAATAAAAACTAATTGTAATCCTTAATCTGAGAAAAAATATCTTGGATTACACAGCCCTGGGTATTAATGACCAGAAATGACTGCTTGGGGCTGAAATTGCAATTCTTTTTATTATCTTCTGTTTATTATTTCACTAGAATTGTCATTCTAGTGTTTTTAGTTTTCACGCTAAACACAGTTTTTGATTAACTTCCTTCTAAATTTTTTTTTGCAAGCATCATTAGTCTTTTCAATTTTTTCTGGACGGTAGAACTACATGTATATTGATTTATGGAGGCAACCTAACTTACATATATATTGTATATACCTACATATATAATATGTATAATATTAACTACATATATAGAATATACAATTGTATATAGCACTAGTGGTGTAGTGGTACGGTACCAAATTAAATGAAACAAGCATTTTCGAAATCCATTTTAATGAAATTTACCCTTTATTTCAGTATTAATCGAGTCATATTTAGGCATATTGTAAAGGCTTGAGGTAGATTTCTAAATTTAGTATGTACATTATGTATGTTAGAACATGTAATTAAGTAAATTGCAAGAATTTCCCGCCCCAAAAACAATCCAACATTAACATGGAACTTCCAACGAATTAACTGCGATTAAGTTAGCATATTTTAGAATATATTGTAACAAACTTAAGAAATAATGACCCGGGAGGCAGGGCGGGAGTAAAATGAAGATGGGGGAAAACCACAGA
>JAQGBT010001458.1:0-31979 GCA_034698585.1 Disparrhopalites patrizii | reverse complement strand
AAACAGACTGAAATCAAGAGACCGAGAAAAAAGAGAGAAACAGACTGAAATCAAGAGACCGAGAAAAAAGAGAGAAAAAGATCAAAACCAAAGGAAAGAGACCGACAGTTAAACAGAGAAAAAAAGGGAGAAAGAGACCGAAATCCGCAGTCCAAAACGAGTGAACGAGCCACTGATAAAGAGAAAAAAAGGAAGAAAGAGAATACAATCAAAAGAGAGAGAAAGAATAAAAATTGAAGGGGATAAATACATAGAGAGATCAAAATCGCAAGCAAAAGTGTATTAGGAGAACGAGAAAACGTTAACCAAAAAAAAAAGGATACACAAAATGAACGCCAAAGGGCACCAGAAGTCAAGCAACAATGTACGGCGGGCAAAAAGAAGAGAGCCAGAATATGAGAAGGAAGTAAATATAAAAAAGTGTAGGAGGCAGAAAAAGTGAAAGAATAGAGAGAAAACACAAATACTAAATACTTTAAAGCAATTCTATACCTCCGTGCTTGTTCCTCAATTTGTTTCCTGCCATCAACAATATTAGGCAATTGTATGTACTTGAGCTTCGTATAAACTACAGTATCATCTCCACGTCATCACCCATGTATGTACATCAACATCAACTCAAATCACCCATTATGTTCCCCCCTCATCTCCCTTTCCTTTTGTCCATTTTTCACCTTCTCCTCCAATTTTTCCATCTCCCTTTCAATTTGGACTAGATCTAAAAACAAAAATTTCCTTCTTCTCATGCACCACATTCCATACAGACCCTCGTCGTGTGACATCTGATTCTGACGAAGTACGGAAAGAAGAAGGGTTGGCATCAAGTACGTACATAAGTACATAATATACTTTGTCAAACGTACGTGCTTTTTTTCTTTTCTTTTTTTTTACTGTTGAAAGAATGGGGAATACAAGTGTAATTTCCAACTTTTTTTCTCGTAAAGTTGTTTTTCTCTCCTTTTTTTTTTAATTATTAATTTAATACCAATCTCACACCCAGCCGTAATAACTGTAAGTGAATCTTTTTCACATGTCGTAGGCATGTGCTCGTTTGGCACACATTCGCAAAAGTAACAGTGTTCCTTCCTCTTCTATTCCCTTTAACCATTCCTTCCTTTTCCCTCACTCCCACGGCTTATTTCAGTAAGATGATTTTATTTTGTTTTCTTTCCTTTTTTCTTCTTGTATTAAATGGTGGAAATCCCAATTTTTGTTTTTTTAATTCAAAACATTTGCCTAATCAATTTACATTAATGAACACTTGAACACACACACATCTCCCCGTCTCCCCATAAAAAAAAGGATCTGACAAGCCTCATGCCCATTTATGCCCACAAGGAACAGTACAAAAGAATTTGTAATTAAGTAATTATTGTACCTTTTAATTGCCATAATTGCATTACCTACTCGGCTAATTCAATTACGGATTCCCGCCAAAAAACGAAACCTCTTCCTACAAGAATGAAATTGTAAGTGATACTATCACCACTAACATCATCCAAAGAAATGAAGGACAGGATGATGAAAACCCTCTTTTTTCCCAGTCATTGAAGCACAAGGTGTTTTTATTCTTTTATCCCTGAAAAAAAAAAACCTGGAGTGCATCGAAATGCGCAGGGATGCTTATTTACACGCATTAACTGTTCACTAATTACCCCTTTCTCCCTTACTTCCCTACCACAACAACAAAATATCACCACTTCATTTACATAGAGCCAAAAACAAGCCCAAAATTTCACCATCCTCTATATTTTCCGAGGAAAACAAAAAAATAAAACAAACAAACGCCAGACAAGAGAATCCCAGAAATGTATTGATCACCAATCGCAATCATACTTGTAAAAAAAAAACAAAAAGGAAATAATAAAAAAAACGGTCTAACAAGTTATACCGGAAATGAATTGGAAAAAATAGACAAACAGTTTAAAAACGATTTTCTCGATAAACAAGACTTGATATTCCCTTGAATGAAATTGGTAACGAAAAACCAGTAACAAGGAGTTTATTTTATTTAACAAATGTTGCTCCTTCTATTTCCCATAAATATTTCTTTTTGTATACTTGCATTTTTGTGATATGTATATACATACATTATATCCTATATATATATATATATATATATATATATATATATCACGTATTTATCAATGGGTATGATCATCATTGGCAAAATTGGCTACTTCATATATACGAATTAACCACGTGGAGCTCGGCAAATATTTATATAGCTAATATAGCTACACCGTTATGCAATCCTAGTTTCACTTATGTACATAATATATGTATTTCGGTAAACACTAAAACCCATGTTGCAGCTATTATTACTACCATCATTATTTAGTCATTTTCCTCCGCGTGCTGGGTCATTCACGCGTGTACAAGAGGATATGTGAAAACAAAACGTGAATTTGTAATAAAGCTATATAATATTAGCAGATGAGCGATCCTTCTCAAGTCCAAGCACCCTTTGACCCCATGCGCTTTACAACACGCATACAGTTCCTTACATAGGACAATGGGAGAGATGAGTGCAGCTATTAGAGAGATGATTTGGTCAGAAAACGCTTAAGCGTGCAACTCTTGTATCCAAGAGGATAAAGATTACATAGAAGAATCAGTGGAAGGCGTATACAGGAGTACCTACAAATAAAAAGAAAATAGGATTTCATGTCTACCCAAACAGCAACTGTTTTATTGGATAACAACCACGTAGATGTTACGACTTTTTTTTTGCCATTTTGTCTTTGAACATTTCACAGAATCAACCCAAACATATAGCTAATGGCTACCAGAATTTATGTTACATTTTTATGCTATATTTTGTAATCACTAATTAATCCATTCCTTATTAAATACAGGGGCATTTATTTACTCCAACACGTTTGGTTAAGAAGCAAGTTATCGGGATGCTATGATAAAAATAGACTTTCTGTATACTATTACTCTATTACTTTTTATTGTAATCACTACAACACAAATTTTGAATTCACGTTGCAAAAAAAATAGCAGGACAAGAGGGATTATTTGGCAAAAATATTAAAAATAAGGTAAATCCAAGGCAATTAGTTGAAACTTCTCCGTTCGAGCAAACAACAAAATGTTACAACTTGCAATGTTGCGAATTTCATACAAGAAATAAGGAAACCTGATGTAAATGGTCCAACAAACGCTGGTTAAGACTATACTAATTCTCCCGAAAAAAAAAACAAACAAGATCTCATTAAAAAAGATTTTACCTTCAAAAAATGCTTTTAAAAGGTTTTTCAAAGTGAAAGCACAAAAAAAAAGAATTATAACTGTGGGGATGTACTTCACACCTATTTTAAAATAATTTACAAAAACTGCAATAATTTTAAAGAAAAAACTGTGACATTTTTTGTGTATCATGGCCACACAAAAACTTGAAAAGCAGACCGTTTTTTTCTTCTCCTCAACATGTGCAGGGCAAGTTTTGCCACGCATCCTCCGCAACAATTGGGGGATCCCTGAGTTTCTTTGAAAGATCTAATTTGCACAGTATTTTAGAAACTATGAAAACCTTCTAGTATAGCACAACCGGCTACTGCAAGCGTCCTCAACAGGTTGAGTAGTCTGAATGTTTTCCACGAAAACAACAACAACAAAAACTCATTTCTTTTAGAGTAAGTAATCTAATTACTGCAACGACTCCACAACAATAACAATCCTCCTAGTAAATTAAAGGCGATTTAGTACCACGAGTATTAGTTATAAATAAAGGAGAAAAACAAAATAGAAAAAAGAAAAGAAAATTCACAGCGCTCTAATTCCTTTCTCCTATACAATAATCATAAGATAGACAAACATTATAATGCCCCTTTTTTAAGAGGGATTCTTCTTCTTCTTCGTTTATGAAAACAGAGAATCTCAAAATGAAACATCTTGTTCCTTTTCATACAGTAAATCTCTTCTGTATGAAAAAAAAAACTAGCAAAACAAAAGTAAAATACTAGACAGACATACATATACAGCTGTCGGTGTGATGAACGACACCAATGGATAAAGGCCCATCTGCAGAACGGCCCTTCATATCACCCACAGCCAGACATGTATATGTCTATGTCACATGCTTGTAAAGAAAAGCATTCAAATTAAACCCTTTTTACTCATCATAATATCAGGAGACACCCACCACGAGTCTTTTGATTGCCCGAATCTCTATCGTTGAAAGATTTACTTCTGGCAAGACAGCATTTCGTCGTAAGAATCACTTCTCCCCAACTCACGCTACATCTTAAAAACAAAACTGGCCAACTGATTGTTTCATTAACGTAGAAACTGACCAACGTAGGTGAAAGTAAAATGTCTGTGAGCTTTGATGTTAAAGAAAATATCAGCTGGTCAGTTTTGCTATGAAGCTCCGTCGTGAGTTAGCCATAAATGCTTCTTCAACGACCATTTAATACATTTATAACAAAGAATACAACAAACGCCGGTAACCTTTATTTGAAACGGCAAAAAAAAGGTATATTGGAATCATTGGCAACTTTACAGAGAACCATCACACAAACCGGCCTGTTCATGCTTCTTTGCTTCTCATGAATGAAGCACACACCACTGTATATCACAAGAGAATCATTACTACTAATTCTCTCTTCTCTGTGCGTACAACACTGAGAAAAGAAACAGAGACAGAATCACCTTCGAAAAAAAATTTAAACTTATTAGAAGCTACTAGCTTCTATACGCTTTTTCCTTACTCTTTCCCCTCTGCATAATAAACATTTGTAATACTTTCGCACTCAAATTCTTCCATGGTACATTAAAAAAATATCAAAGGAAATTTTCGGTCTCATCGAGCGATTTTTTTTTTTTGGAGAGCAAAGACTTCTATTAATCTGCCTTTTTTTATATTACGGATACATTTTTAACGCCTTGTCATACGAAATTATTCTAAATTACACAGCAAGAAAATATTGAAATTTGCAAAAGTCCAATATAATGGAGATTACATAGGTACCTACAAGAAGAGGTCCCTACTTATGTCCTGCTCTAATCTTGTCTGCCACCAGACAGCAAGGGACTAAAACGATTGTGACATGTTTTCGCTACGGCAGATAACACAAAACAAATGTATGGACGTAATCCCATCTACAAGTAAAAGTATACATATATTTCACAAATCAAAAAGAGGAAGAAAGCTGGGGGAGACTGTCAGTAACAAGAGTAAAAAAATGTGTGAAAGGAAATGTCGGATTTATAATCGACAACAAATACAGCATGACCATTGTATTGGAAACCTTTACCCGCTTCTTCATCATAATATGGAATATCAAATTGTATCCTTCATGTATCAAATTCGTTGTATGTATTACACCTAAGCAATTGTGAGCAAACGTGCCGCACTCCACTCCAGACTGATTTATTAGGAGGCATCGAGGGTGTGTTTCAAAAAAACAAATTAGTACACATAACTTGTACGCAATAAACACAGAACCCTGTCCTACTAAATACGATCCTCCAAAAACTCATCCGGGGCTCCTATCGGTAACTAGTTGTATACATGACTGCACAATACATAAACAAATGTATTCTTGGGCAGCAAAAATTCTGTAATCCGCATACTAACTCCTTTGGAAGCTCCACTGACAGCGGCAACAATACAAGGGAAAATAGGTGTTTCACAGTGTTAAATCTGACTCAACATAATTGCCTCAATGGACACCCTGAGGATCCTCGAACAATCAAGGGAGAGAGAGAGAGAGAGAGAGAAATGAATTTATTTCTTAGAAACGGATACGTATTACTCCATATGAAGTAACTACTATAACCCCGCAGCACCTCTCCTTCATAGCTACAACACTAGATTTATTTTTTACAAATTATATTTGACAACCAACTACCCTATACAACTCCGTAATCCCTCATACACACACTCATATTGGCGAAGAAAGTGCGTGAGACATTATAACAAAAGACATTCGCAGCATTTCCCACCGTCTCTACAAGAACACATTGTAATATATAGAGTAGATGAAGCATTCCAAATAGGATTCAAATCGCTTTTTACAACTAATGCTTTACACAACAATAATATTCTTCATAATAATAATAATACCTACACTAATGATAATAACAATCATCATCGTCCTTTCCTCCTTTGTATTCCCCCGTCCTCCCAAGTATTATACAAAGCACCCCCATCAGAAACAAAGGGGAAAAGTGAAGAAAAAAACAACGTCCTTTCAAGCTCATTCGCACGTTTGCATAACTGGGTAAATTGTACAATTAATGTAAGAAATGAGACATTTACTCTCACTTCATATACATAACGGTTGAGTTCTCGTAAAGTTTTCTCCGTTTTTTTTTACTATATACTTAACATTTTACTGAACTTACAAAAAAAATGACTTTTCCCCCTCTTGATATTAATACGGACATCCCTTGCATCAACAATAAACACACTTACATAATTACATATGCAAACCCAGGAAAGGAACCGGGAGGAAACACATGAATGAAGATGGCTGTATTTGTAGAAATTGGTTAAGCACACTCGGATAAGTGCAGTGTGAACACAATAATAATAATAAATATGTTGTAAAAAAAAATATATGTTTTAATGGTGAACCCAAAATAAATATTAAAAAACTCACATATGCATAAAAGAGCAGAATGGGTGAGCATAATTTATTTTCATTAACTGTACACCCTCCAAGAGAAGATATACGATTGCAACTAATTGTTATCTTCCTTCAAGTGACGCATATATATTCGTTCACACTATTACGAAATACACCAAAGTAATTAATTGTGACATCAAATTAATTTCTTGTTACACTAACCACACATACACACAGGGACATTTCACATACATGTGCATACGTGGTAGGACTTTAAACCTGGGAATATACGCAATCACTAATCAGTGGTCTAAGACTTACAACGTGAGAGTCCCTTACACTTCCATTTATGCAGAGGATTGTAAACAAATATGTATACGTAATCCAATGCAAGTCTATATTACTTTCCATCATTTCCTTCCCCTTGTTTGTGCTTCTTGTGACAAAGCACTTGAGAAAATTTACAAGCAAAGGTAAACAAATGTACCAATAGAGGAAGTCCAATAATAATTAGGGGCAATAAAGCGTAATCCTACTGCTCACACGTGAGCGCTTTTTACCGTATACGGAGGGGTGGTCAAATACAGTCAGGACT
The DNA here is from genome assembly GCA_034698585.1 of Disparrhopalites patrizii. Classification (NCBI taxonomy): domain Eukaryota; kingdom Metazoa; phylum Arthropoda; class Collembola; order Symphypleona; family Sminthuridae; genus Disparrhopalites; species Disparrhopalites patrizii. Next base: position 24,803 of record JAQGBT010001458.1, on the reverse strand, counting down.
TTGGTAATATTATAGTATATGCAGGAACAAAATAGGCCGGATAAAAACATTTCACACACACACACACACACCCACAAACAAACGAAATTTTCATTTATTCTACAAAATATGACACACTTTAAAAATATAATAAATATATGCAGTTTTATTGACAAATGGAGTCTCATCTCATGTGATTTTCTTCTTTTTACTAGGCCACCATGGTATTTTCTTTCTTTTTTTTCCACTTGTAATTTTTAAGTGACAATTATTTTCAGGTCTTGTACTTTACTTTTTTTTTTTTTTAAATATTTTGCTTACACTTTTTTTCCTTTTACGAGCAACCAAAAAAAAAACATTCATCTGCTCATTACTTACGCCACGCATGCTGCTAGCATCTAATAACATACGCATGACCATGCCTTTTTCCTTCTCTTTGTTGGTGGACAGTCCAAATTGTTCTTAACTTACATGCATGAATGTCATTGCTACGATTTTTTCCCCTCCATTACAAATATCCTTTTACTATATACAGTTGAAAACAAAAGGATTTATAAAAAGAAAATAGTCATAAAAAAAAGGAAACTGTACATGAAGGAAACAACAATTGGAAGTGGAATAACGTTTAACTTTTACACGATGCTCTTGTCCAGTTGTGCATGTGGGAATCAAGAAAAATGCATTTTCCCCAGTAGTCGTAGCACCAACAAAATAAATGGGATTGTCTCATTTAAAGAGCATCTTCTAGTTTTGAGGAGGTAAAAAAAAAAGAAACAATATTTTAACTTACATTTTTGCCTAAATCCTTTTACTCCAAGTAAGCCATCGTAAATACACATCTACATACATACATAAGCTTCGTTTCTTCCTAATCTCAATGCACTTTTGTTTCTGCTGAAGTTAAAAGAGACAGTGAAGGCATCCTCTTCCTTGTCCTCCTAACAGTGCAATCAGGATAAAAATATAATCGAAAAAAAAGTTGGTTTTTTTAGTCCCTCCTGTGAGGCAGGAGAAAAATCGTCGAAAATTCGAAACGTGAGGCACGAAAAATTGCCCAGAAAACAGAAAAACACTTAAGGACCACCAAGTACCAAGGGTATATGTAATGCAAAGTAAAGTGCAACATTTACACGTGCTTCCCACAACACAACGGGACAAATGGCATATACCTTTAGGGTGTCAAAAAAAAAAAAGATTCACAAAAACAAAAACGTGGCTTGTGACTTGTTAACAAGTTCATCACGTTACCATTCATTTTGTTTTTGCTGGCTTTCAACAAATGGTTTTTAATCATTTTCTCTGCCATTTCCATCTTACCCCTTTCAAAGTACGAAACTCATGCTCATTGCAAAGGACACTGGAGATATTTTCCCTTGAGTTAAAACAAAAAATTAAACCGTTATTTAAATGCTGGGAAGGGAAGAACTTTCTGTGAGTCAGAAACGGAGTCTTCCAAGAAAGTGAAAATAATGATTATTACCGCGAGCTTGATGAGATAGTGAGAATTAATGAAGCGCAAACGTTTGCCTTTATGTGAAACCATATCGCTAAAAACATCCCAAGCAATTAAATATTTTTGTGGATGCTCAAATCACAAAGCTGTACTGAATGCAAACAAGTTTTATTTTCAAAATCTTTTCTCTTATAAAAGACAAATCTAAATTCTTAATCACGTGAGTACATTCACCACTATGCAGCATACAGCTCCGTTAAAAGTAAGAACGGTCTTACGTAACGCATTTTAAGGTCAGCTAAATTAGTAAATGACAAATATGTCAAGAGACTGAGAGCGTGTACCTTTTGGGAACGACCTATTCATGAGGTTAACAAAATGATATTTTTCCCCTTGTATATTAATATAAATATAGAAGACATTTTCTTCACAAAATATATAACGTGTAGTTGATTAGAACATGCAACTCCTTCAAGTCACAAAAAAAAAGAATGTTTTACGTGTATCAAACAGCATCAATAATAATAGCAGCGACAAAAACTTATTTTGTATCATCATCTGATTACGAAGCGAGAGAGAGAGAGAGAGAAATTAAATAAAGGATCTTTAACCAAAATACACACAAAGTGCATAGATACGAGCTATGTAAAAGTTTTTTTTTTGAACGATGGTTAGGTAATCGCAGGTATGTAAGTTTGACGAAGTTTAAAGTATTTTCGTTTCATACAGCCAAATAAAAGTACGTAATCTTTTTGAATATTATTATTTGAGCAACTGATACATTCAAAGACAATAACAATTATCTGACCCTATGAGTAATAATCATCACGGTATATACGACAGTGAGGGAGGGACAGGTACAGACAGACAGGCAGGCAGACAGAGAGAGAGAGAGAGAGAGAGAGAGAAAGATGGGGGAGAGATCTCACATTTTCTAAACTCTCAAAGGAGTGGTCTTTGCTCATCATGAACACTAAATAATAATTCCCAATATTGCAACACTATGTCTCTTGGTGTAACCTCTTAATTCAGCCGCCTAATTTGTCTACAATTTTCTTTCTTCTTCTCTATATCTATAAATAAATACCCAGTGTCATATTTAAAAAATAATAATCATCTTGATAACATAAGAGATAGTCAAAGATCTACGTGTCGGGTTTATCACTCCCCTGTCTCGATTCCTCCATCCATGCTGTAACAGCACTTGTAATTGATTTGATCCTTTCCCCTACAATAATTGTACAAAAAAGAAAAGACAGAAGAAATCATGCAAAAAATGTTAAGCCCCCCTCAATGTTCTGTTGCACACATTCTCACCGAATGCATTTGAAAAAACTAATTGTCCATTTTATGGCTCATTCAACCTGCCTTCCGCAATACCTACAAGATTTGAGATGTCCTACATAAAACCATACTGCATTTATGATGGACAAGGCAATATATAGCGAATTTAAACTAAACCAGAGCCTTGACTTACCATTTTCCTGTAATTAAGGCCCGTTAAGTTTTAAATTCATTCCAAAAACATGATTCATAAGACGATTTTCACATAGAGAGTTTTATAGTGCAATTATGTGTCTCTTCTACCATTCTTATGCCTTTCTTTTGGGGATGTCTACTTCATTGCTCCGGGCAATTATAATTACTGTCTGGGCGTCAAAAGTCTCTACAACGTCTCATTTGTTTTGTATTTGGATTTTGTACCCAGTCAACGTCAGAGGCGGAGAAGTGTGTCTGTGATCTGTGAGTCAATGTTACACAGTTTATCAGAGACATACTGTAGAGGCAGCTTTCCCATCCAAACGTTTCGGATGTCCTTTTCACTTTCATTCCCCTCCTCCCTCTCCCTGTGTACATGTCTCTATTTTTTTTTCTTCTCCAATAATTCCCTCCTATTTTCACCTCCTCCTCTTCCCTTTCACCCCATAGCCCACCAATATAAATTGGTTAAAGCAGGAGCTGGGCTGTTTGCAAATTATTATTAAGAATTACAGCACGATTAAATTACGTTTTCCTCACACAGTCATTCATTACGGTGAAGGAGAAGACTGGTTGAGCATTTCCCTTTCTCTCTCTCTCTCTCTCTCTCGTCAACGGGAACTGACTACCACCTTACCTTAATGTACACAAGGGAATCAGCAAGAGCCCTATTCAAGTTTGGTTTGGTGCTCAATGACTAAGTGACTTGATTACTAACAAGTTCAGGTGCGCCTGTCTTCTCCTCCACCGCCATTGAAGAAGATACAGGAGGATGCACTGGCACTCATAATTATAATAATGCTAAAAAAACAACAACTATAAAAAATGGCTAGCTAGTTTAATAGAAAATTACACACGATCCGACAATGTACAGTGTGCACGAACAAAAACTAAAATTATCAATCAAATATTATTTATTTATGTATTTGCAAAAAGGAAAAGTGAGAGAGAGAGAGGGAGAGAAAGGGGAACAGAGAGAAACGGGAGAAAGAGAGAAAGGAAGTAAGGAATAAAGAAAAAAAACATTTATTTGAACTTCTCCATTACTATCCAAAAGCTTTCTAACCAACATCAGCAGCATTAATAGTAGTTGAAACAGTAGTAATTTCGTAGATGGTAGCGTGGAATACATTTTAAATAAATAAATGCTAGAGGATCTAATGGCAGCCTCACTTTTTTATACATATACAAACGGAGTTCGATACACTGTCACTGTCCTACAGCTGCCACAATGCATGCAAATTCCTTTTTTTTTACCTCACTTTTATCTTAACAATGGCAGACACATATATGAACCCCCCCCCCCATAAAAAAATAACTCCCTAAATTAATATACGAACGAACACATCCGTGAAGTGAAAGAAGAGATAGTTTCAAAAGTAGTCACAAGTACAGAGGACAACAACAAAAAATAAAACAAAAAAGCAATGGACGAAAATTGATGTAATTAATTAATGGAAATTATATGTATGTATTCATATGATTTTTTTTCCTAGCAAAAGGATTTTTTTTTTTTGGTTGGGGAGAGAAAAGAATTTGTTAAGAGGGAAATGAGTGAGTAAGCAAGAAGGAGAAAGAGAAGCTGCAGTTTTTGTTGTTTTTTAATAAAGTCGGACGATGACGTTGTTCGTGGTGTGTGGGAGACAAATAATGTACCTCCAAAGTATTAAATGCTCTTTAGAAGCTTGAACATCTTCAGAGACTTGAAATAAAAAGGGATTTTTTAAACAAGGTCAATCTCTTTCGTTCCGGTAATTTAAGCTGTGTTCCCTCCGCATGAGAGTTATGACCTTATAAACTAGTTATTGAAAAAAATATATATATATTTCTCTAATTCTTTCTCCCATACCTTCACAACACCAGCACTTGCGTGTACAAAAGACTTTCGTCCAAGCACATCCCAACGGTAACAATCATGTTCAAAATTATACATATGTATACGAAAAACTACACAGTTTGACTAGGCTGAGGTTAGGATTTCCCCTGCCGTTCCGACTCTATAGTAAAGCTTTCTGTAAAACACTTGAAGAACCCTTAGCTTTAGAAGTTGGACTCGCGGGATTACAGCCCACGGTGGTCACGGTATTAAGAGGGATACTCTGATACTCCTTTCACAATTAAAATAATCATAAAAAAAAAACTTGGGAGAAAATTATTATTGTATTTTTTTCTAATCTTTTTGTTCTTTGAACTCCTCCTGCTTTTCCTCCTTCTTCATTTTCATCTTCACTATCCCTCAAGTGCTACTTACTTATTTTAAACCATGGCTATCATTACGGGCGTTAAAAAAAACATCCTGTATACACCATTGTTAATGTAGTCATAAATTCAACTCAATAAAAATACACGCATTCGGGATTTTTTTTTTTTATTACGCGCCCCTGCCACCCAGATACATCCACACAGATAATGTCCATTCCATGCACTCACACACAATGTGCATACAGTCACTGCAACCGTAAGAAATACCTCATCGTCATATTTCCCTCCTCTCAATTTCCTTTCCTCATTAAATTGATGGATGATGAGCAGAAAAAAAACATTTTTTTTCGCTGTATTACGTGGCAAATTCTTCACACGCCAGGTATTTTCCCCGTACTACAAAAATTGATGTAGTTAGCAGCTAACATATTAAAAGCTTTAACTAAAAATAAGAATTAAGCGAGAGAGAAATCTTAGAGGATTGACTTTGATCAGAGGAGCATTACAAATTAGTTCAATCTTCAATCAGAATAATAAACCACCAAGAGAACAAATGAAGCCAGAAACTGAATTAACCAACACGCACGTTCCAATTTTTCTTCCGCTATATATTCCTATTTGATTCGTTTACAATTCTATCGATTTTTTTTAAATAGTCAAAATCAAATTAACCACCATCGGTTTTTCGCTTGCATGTAACATCACACATTGCAAGCACTTCCGCATTCATAATTTTTATAGGAAAATAATTATCACATACTATAAGAAAAGAACTACCAGAAAGAAAAGGAAAAAGAAATTTGCATTTATCATTTCAAGAATATTTAGGATAATCTTGAAGGGAATTTACCTCTTACAAAACGGATGGGACAAGACATAACTTTTGATACATGTAATCATGATCAGATGGCAAGAAGTATTTGTTGAAGAATGTTTCCAAAATGTATATACATAATACCCACAAACTGCATCTTCTCACATGAACCAATGTAAACAATATCAAACATACTCCATTAGACATTAGATGTGCACGGAAAGGAAGTAATTTTTTTTCCTAACTAGCATAGCTATTCCTATTACAGCCGTACTTCCTCCGCTACATGTTACACTCATTCCTTGCCATGCAATTACCCCCCTTTACAAGAGTACCGTACATTTCTCCTCTAATTATAGACTCCTACGTTTTCGTACCCACCTGTGGTATTTGTAATGATCCAAAGAAATCAGAAAAGTTTTTTGATTCCAAAAACAAGGAAAAACAAATATGGTAATTACACCTCCCTCCCATGTCGTACATAGAACGTGAAATATGAAACGGCTTGATGGGTCGCCAACAAAAATGAGAGGAAAAAAAAAAGCTTGTGTGAAAAGTTCAGAATTGATGATGACCTCTGAATTATGATCATTTACGCAGACGTCTTTCCCTACAGAGAGGAGATGTATCCGCGTACCATAATAAACGTAGTGCTAACAGTCACAGAAATAAATCATTTGGAAACTTTTCTTCAATCTCAAAGACAATGTAACCCTTCATTTACTTTATTTAGATCCTATTTTCAAAATAAAGGAGACAAAAGTAAGATTGAAAAAATCGCTTCCCTCTATTTAACAAATATGTATCTGGTTAACGGGTTACTATTGTTATTACTATGATAGGCCTTGTGGGATAACAGGGAAAATTTGAAGAAGCTAGAGAAACAATTATTAGAGATTCGTCCGTTACAACGCCATGTCCAAAGTTACGGAGGCACGTGAGTGTGCATTGTCATACAAATACATTTTGGCGAGGGTCTTGTGCAAAAACAACAATGAACTACCACCCATCACACGGACTAATCAACCATACGGTAGTAATAACATATATGTGGTCACAGGCGGGTGAGTGAAGATGTCTTTTTTGGAGAGTAAAACAAAAAAAATTAAAATACACTCAACAAGTATCAGCAGTCGTTGTACTACAAACACAGACAAATACTCTTCAGATGACTGTGTCAATAATACAAGTTTTACCAGCAAAAAAAAAGTAGCGAAAGAATGCACACAAATAATTACTGTTTGACTTGTATATACTCCTGTAACAATGATGATGATTATATATTATACTCATACAAAAACAACCACACATAAGGAATAGAATGAAAGGGAAAAAAATACACGAAAGAATTAAAGGGCGAAAAGAAATAAAATAAAAAACGGAAATACATGTTCTATTCTGAAAAGGACATGTATACGTTAGTCAATGATTTTCACACGATGAGGATACCTTAAAGATAGCGAGAAAAAATGCAACAGGTTGTCATGACCCGCATACTATTTCCAACACGAACGTTTTTCTACAATGATCCATCCTCATTGACTATGCAAAATCCATCAACATACGGTTTGAGGAAGAACACACATACGTATACCTAGGCATGTATATGCACATGCACATATCGTATGACTTGGAGAAGGAAAATATCAAATCTTTCCCAAAGCCTTTCCGTCTTCAACATCACGGAACAAATAATACACCTGAAGCCACGAACTTTATAATAAAATACAGGGATAACGTTGGGATAAATGTGAACATTGCGGCACAAACATGTTTAACAACTCAAATATCTATACCTCTGATCATTAATAGTAAAACAAAACAGATTTTTTCCCCAAAGATTATGATTAAATTAAATAAACCAAAGTTTAGAGCTAATGATTTGAAACTTGTCAAACTGAACATGATGCTTCCCTACAGGGGACCCACTTCTCCTTTCATTTTCACTTGTCTCTCCTCCTCTTCTCTTTCTCTCCTTAACCTTGTTTTATTTAGTTTTTTTCTCTCTTTCTCTCTCTCTTTACCTACCTACTACCTATACAGTTAATTGCATGGCTTAAAACCTATCGACAAGTTTTTTCCCCCTCTTCCACGAGTAACGGGAAGGAAAGGGAAAGGAGGTATAAATTAAGTTCATTCTCATCCTATAAGAATTAATGAAGTGATCCACGTGTGAGTCATTTACTAGAAGCTACAGCAAAATGAAGAGAATAAAGAAAACAAAACAAAAACTTGAAACCCCAAATCCCTTGCCTTTAGGAGGACAAACATTTTTAAGACGGTTTCCTACATTCAATTGTACATACATATGTGTAGCGGAAGAACAAGAAAAAAAATGGGGAAGATGATGGTCCTTTGATTTGTTTTTCTACGACAGTCTTTTGGATGGTTACCACAATTTTATTCACAAAATATACAACACAATCATACACCCGTTTTGTTGAAATACTTGTTTGAGTATAAAACGAAGTGGATTGAAATAATAAGGATAACAAAGTTTCATTTACGAAGTAATAAGTTCCTTAAAGTCACAAAAAAAAATTCTTCTAAAAAGAATTTTTTTTCGAGGTAAATACAGTATTTTTATGACTGTCACACAGACGAGTTTTATCGACATCGAATCTGTGTCAGCAAATACAGGAGAAAGAGAGAGAGAGAGGAGAAAAGAGATGTGTTTGTACTCAGTCGATACATCACCCTAAACTCTTCCAAAAGAGGAACAAAATGCCCCAGTGTTAATTACTGGTGAGAAAAATTCACATATGTCTGCTGTCGCTAGGAAACTATGTATATTTTTAGGGGTGGAGGAAAACAATGTGATAATGTTGATGATATCAAGACAATTACATACAGTTTTTTCTTCTTCTGTGGCACATACAAAAATATATGGATATACACAAACCTACGAAAAAATGCATCCTTTTCTTGCCCCCTTCGCTGATTATTGTGGAAGTAATAGTGAAATAATTAATTCTCAACAAAACGTTATAACTTTGAGGCCTATGACATGTGTTACTTTTACTACTATGACAGTAAAAAAAAAAAATAAGTGGGGATCTGAAAAGATAAAAAAAAGTCCCTACTAGTAGTGCTAGTAAGTATATTGCTTCTACTTTTTTTCTTCTCTACACGGGGAGAGGGAATGATAGAAGTTTTGTATTTAGTAAAAGAAACTGTGATAGTTCCTTCGGGGGAGAGTATGGTCGTCAGGGCTTGTACTGTTGTATGCACAGGATTTTTCTGCATAGGATGTGAGCGTGTGTGTGCTTTTGTGTGCGTAAGCACCTGTCAAGCTTTCTTACGATTATTGCAATAAAAATGCCGGTTGTCTTCCCTGAACACCTTTCTCTTTTTTCTTTACCTGTACAAAATGAATGATTGTTGATGTACCACCCCCTAATAATATAAATGTTACATAGAGGATCTATAAAATCCATTGACTGAAAAGTCCCAGAGCTCATTCCAACTTCAAGTCTTCAAAGGAAAACATGTGTTCATAAGGATTAATACTACCATTTTTTTTTCTATCCCTGTGTGAATTTCAAAAGTTAAGTGGAGGATTTTTGTCGAGGACTGACAATCACTTTTAATTTTTTTTTTCTCGTCATTTTTCCTGAAGCCTGTACACAAGTGCTGTTCAAAGGCTCTCAAGCAACGACACGAAACAGTGTGTGGAGGCCAAATCCTTATCCCGCCTCTTGGATTAAAGGCGGATTATTAAAAAAAAAAAACTGTGACTCTGTGATCAAAAATTTAGTTTCAAACAAAAAAAAAAGGTGATACTATTTTATTTTACATTTGTGCTTCTTTCATTATTTTATCCAAAAAAAAGGTGATTCTCTCCCCGAGTTTTCTACATCCAAAGCACATGGTGCAAGTTCCCCCAAAAACAACTTGCTGGGATAAAACGATTTTTTTTTCTTTTACTGGGAGAATACTACTTGGAAATTTACATCGAAAGAATTCTAAATCGTAAAAAATTCATACAAAAAAATATTAATATTCTCAGAAGTTTCAATACTTCTGGAAATTTCAATACTTCATTTTTGCGCACACCTACAAAAAAATACGAAAAATAGTGCCCAAAATTAACTCGTGACAGTTCCAAGCCAAAATATTCTTCCTCATCAAATGACCCTTTTTGAGGTCCTTACTTGCTCACAAAGCTTTTAGAGTACCAATTTATTTCATTGGGCTTGTGAGATATTTGATTTGGCATGAAAATCATCTCCCTAGTATAAGTGACTACTTTGACTACATGGATTATTGGACAAAAAAAACTAAAAAAAAACCTATGGATTTAACCTTTTACGTGGAAAATTTCTTGTGAATTTTATATAGATAAGCCACACACCCCAAACAAAATGCTGCCTAGACATTCCCTATCTGTAGGCCTGCTAATGGGATTAGCAGTAGCCTTCACATGTGAAGCGGGTTTCAAACACTCACAACAGTACCAACAAGCCAACAGACGTGATGGAGCCACTTCAGGTGGTTATGGTGCCCCTGCTGCCCCTTCCTCAAATTATGGTGCTCCCTCATCCGGAGGAGGAGGAGGAGGAGGAGGCTATGGAGGAAGTGGAGGAGGTAATGCTGGAGGATGGGAAGCTGGTAGCAGCAGTAGCAGCCAAAGTAGCAGCGGAGGCTGGGGAGGAACCATTCAAATCCAACCAGTTCAGAGCGGAGGATGGGGAAGCAGCGGTGGCGGAAGTAGCGGCGGCGGCGGCGGCGGCGGCGGTGGTTGGGGACAACAACAACAAAGTGGAGGAGGATGGCGAGGTGGCGGCGGAGGAGGTGGGAAAGGAGGTGGATTCAATATCAAACAGATTTTCAGTCAATTCAAGGGTAAGATTCGTGGAGTCTTCCAAGGGATCAAAGGGAAACTCTCAGGTCTCCTCCGGAGTTTGAATAAGGGTGGTGGCCGTGGGAAGGGCGGCGGCGGCGGTGGCGGCGGTTGGGGTCAAAGTTCCGGAGGTGGCGGCGGCGGCGGCTGGGGTCAACAAAGCAGTAGCAGCGGAAGTGGCTGGGGAGGACAACAAAGCAGTGCAGCGAGCAGTGGCTGGGGACAACAAGCAAGCAGTGGAGGCTGGGGCCAACAACAACAACAGGCATCTGGTGGCTACAGCGGGGGAAGCCAAGGAGGATGGGGATCAACTGGAGGAAGTAGCAGTGGAGGATGGGGAGGCCAACAACAACAACAGCAACAACAAAGTCAAGGAGGATATGGTACTGCTCAGGGTAGAAAATAAAGGGAAGGAGATGAACGATCATGTTATTTTTTTTCAATCAAAAAAAAAAAAAAAGAAAAGAAATTATGCGCATACATGGATAATAACAAGTATAATGGAAGACTCATATTTGATATTATACCTGTATACACATAATTTTTTTGTAACTGAGCTCAAACAAATGTCCTCACAGACAAATATTATCTTTTAGTGTAGGAAATTCCATTTTAAAAAAACAGGCAAAATTTAATGGATGTTATGCATCAAAAAATACACAAAAACTGCTTCATATATATATATATATATAGATTCTATAGGAAAGTGAGAGCAGTAGTTTTTTTGAGACACAAATTCCCGTTTTTAGCAGAAATTGTATTTTGTATATATATACGTATTATACACAAAGGTCAGAGTCAGTCAATTTGTTGAGTAATGGCAAACTTCTGTTTATAACCTATCGCGTTTTTTATAGAGTATACTCAACATCAACAACAATATTTAAAAAAAAATCAAGTAGATAATAGTGAATACTCCGCCAGAACACACCGAAAGCATGTCCAAGCAAAATATTATTAAAGAAAAAGATATACAAAAAAGTTCATACAAAAATAGAAAGAAATAACGTAAATTTCACACACAATAGGTACACAGTTCGCACATACCATTACCCACTACAACGGTTTGTGGTTTGTGCCCCGTGAAGAAATACATTCCTACGAACATGAATGCAATTACATAGTTGTATTTTTTAAGTAATAATATATTATGTAGAACTTGTAATAATGGATTGGCTCACTCTTTAGTTGGTAAGATTTGTGCGTTATATTATTGTTACCGTTTTTATGTGCCTATTTTAGAAACAATTTAGGTTAGATTGTAAGTTAGATTAGAGACGGACGAAGAGAACAGCATTTTTTTTACAGTGCATCTTCTTACTTTTTTTTGTGACATTTAATATTATATAAATATATGTATTATATTATTATTAGAACTTCCATCACTATGAAAGTTTCGTTTTCTTGTTATCAGAAAACGAGATCAAACATGTAGTTACTGCAAAAGAATACGTGTAACCAGATCAGCTTACAAGTCATATTATACATAGCATTTTATTTGTACTTGTTTTTTTTCTCATAGCCCTCTTTTTGTTTAATATGTAATCTTAAATGGTCTACCCTGAATACATATTTCACTCGGAAGGCTGTAAACATACTTTTACCGTTGTTATGTTAGTGCAGGAGTGTCTTCCAGTTGTAATACGCTTTTTAAGATTAACTTTACAAAACACAAAAGAAGAGCAGACACGCTATACTTTCAGTTTCAGATGGCTCCTTCCTGCCTGTATAAAGTATGAAAATCCATCAAAAAAATTTGGATTTAATATCGACTACAAAATCGCAATCGGTAGTAGTTAAGCTTCAACTTCATTCCACAACGAAAATGACAACGAATGAAACACTACAAAATATATTGTTCCGTAGATACACCCAAATTATTTATATCCATTCCAGCGTTTATTTTGAAAGCAGTGACTACATAAGGAAGTCTCTAATTCCTCTTCCGTTGTCTCACATTAATCCACCTGTTTGAAGTAGATCAAACCTTGAAACACTTTGATCCAAACAGCAGAATCTTTCTTTTTTTCATCGCCACCCCAAATTTTCTCCATCTTCCAATCTTGCCTTCAACTCACACATTTCTTTATTTTTCCTTCTGGTGAATTAGGCCGTAATGCATATCATTCACCGGTGATGACCTTCCAGGGATTATACTTTAGCACTTTTAAATCATCCTGCCATTTTATATCGTCTGTTCTTCTGCTAAATATGTTTTTTTATGAATGTACAACATATTTTTTTTTTTAAATGTTAAACATTTTACAGCGTGTCAGTTCAAGAAATTTGTTTAGGAAAAAAACAAGTAAAAAACTTACAATACTACAATGTACTGTTGAAAATATCTTTTGACAAAGGAAATAAAGTAAACATTGACCATAACCGACCTCATCCGACTCCCAAGAATACAATACCACCCGAAAAGATACCTCAAGTTCAACCAAAATACTTTTTGTTCCCAAAACAATTCCGTTCTCCGACTCCCTTTTCGAAAAATATTCCACATTTTCAAGGACTGGTGAGACATTTTTAAATGTAATCAAATCCCCCCGTGCATTAAACCCCGTGATCGTGATGTTTGTTAAACCCTCAACAAATGTCCTACATAATGAAGGTAGGTCAAAAATGAAAGCACATATGAATCACTATCCTGGCAAAATGACTTCAAATGCACGTACATAAAAGCAATTAGAAGGTAATTCCATTGAGCATAATATTCCAATTATCTAAAATCAAATAGGAACACCTTTTTTTTAAAAAAAAAATATTAAAAATCAATTAAACCTTACCTCTCCGACACGTGAGCTTGCATAAGGCGAACAGACCTCTTGTACAAACTTTGCACCTTTCGAGTATGGGACACTAATTCTCGTTGTAAATACGCCATTTTTCTTCAAATTTTTTGGGGTCCTCTCCCAAAAAAAGTGAAATTTCGAAATTCTATATTTTCTTTTTAAAAAAAAATTTGCCAGAGTTTTGGAGGATGAAATCCAAAAAACATCTGATGATTGAAATGTTCGCGGGAATTTCCGGGGACGAAAGCCACGTGAGTTATCACAAGGAGGACAAGCAAGGATGACTTGGGAAAATGCGGGAAAGAGATGCCGACCTCCTCCTCATGGTCATCATTTTTATTGTTTGGAATTGGAAATATTTTATACAAAGACAGAGACAAAAAACAAACTTGCGTGTTTGTTTGCGTTGTGTTCTAAATTTTATAGTAAAAAAAGAGCATTGTATACATTTTATCGGAGAGGATTTTCACTTTTTCCACAATTATTTCATTTACATTCCATTTAAAGCATTAATTTTCAATAGCAGAAATTAGTATTTAATACATTTACCCACAAAGAGTGATTATAGGTGGGTGTCATCTGTTATTTTATGGTATTTAAGCGTGTATATTCGTTCTAGAATGAGAGAACAAAAACAAGTGTATAAGTGACGAAATCTCTTTTTTATTTCCTGTTCTGCATAAAACCCAAAGTGTTTGTACTCGTGTCAGTTTTTATCATTATTTTAATATTTCCTTCTCAACCACTGTACTGTGACTCTTATCTGTTTTGCAACACGTGGGCGTATTTTATTTGGAAGCTAGTAATTAATCAGATTTTTTAAGTAATGGGGATTTATATTGTAAGTTGTAGGTGTGAAAGTTGTAATTGTGATTTGAGTAAATAAGTACAGGTCCTAAATTGAGTCCGTCGTAGTTCAAATGTCAAGGAACTTGACATTGGGTTGAAATCAGAGGATCGAGGTTGTTTAGATTTGGATGGGTCTATAGTTATTGACCATTAGTTTTTGCATTTTGGTTTGCACATCTTGTTTTGGTCATTTGTCTCTGGGATTTGATCAAGGTGTTTTCACCTAGCTATAAAACAGGAATTCAACTTAAAAAAAAACAGTGTCGGACTTCTCAGCATTAAGCAGAAATATAACAGATAGAAGACGAAACGAATGCATTGGAATGGCCAGTGTAAAGATGAATCCTGGGAGGCAATCGGCTGGATCCAATGTGTTTCTAGAGGATCCGTTATTACCTCGAAATTTGTACAATCGGATGGAGAGAGAGCGAGAGCAAAATAATGGAACTGGTGTCCGAGAACTGTTTGCTCCAGTGTTTCTTGCCAAAGTTTTGCGGGAGCAGTTGACGGCTGTCGGGGACAAGGGGATGAAATCGGGACATTTCTCGTCCCAACATAATCGCAATAGCCCGAAACACCCGAGAACCTTGTTTCCAAACGGAACACCCGCGGATGATTACTCCTCGCGAAATGGATTTCACAATGGCTTTAATGGGAACAGTAGGAATGGACATGGGCTTACTTTGGACAATACGTTTTTCTTGGAGGAGACTGTGAAAAGGAACGTGGAGAAAGTCTTACGCTTTGGCCAAATCTTGAATTCCACGGCAGTGTTAAATCGGGCAAAGTTTTGCCAGCACTTTTGTGAACAGGTATTATACGGATAAAAATTTTATGTGTTGTCATTATGTTGTTGTATTCATGCATTCTGTAACTCGTAAATTGAATGATGCTGAGTAATGAACAATTTTTATATTAGATCAAGTCTCCACCGTTAGAATTGATTTGGTTACTGGATGCAAAGTATGACCTTTTGAGCGCCACTTCGTACTTAATAACGTAAGCAACTAATGCAATTTTTCATGCAATCCTTCTGATTGGGAGGCTTATATAAATTTGGTTTCATTTGTTTGTCTATGTACATGTACTGAAATACTCTATAATATGACGTTATAGACTAACGGAGAAGGAGTACTTTTTTGCATCAGACTTCTCGCACAATTTCATCGCTTTTTGTTTTTCTCCATTGATTTTGGAAAATAATACTAAGGGGAATGCGATGTCCATTTTGGAGATGTTTTTCGAAGCCCTCATTATAGCAGATGAGTGTAATCAGGAGAAGAATGCTACTCTCTTGAAAATGCGAAATTATAGTCAAGATATCTTACGCCGTATTACAATGCGTTTAATTGATGATTCGCCAACGTTGGATCAGTCGGGACATGATTTCATCTTACGAACTATAAACTTCCGTGAGTATTTGTATCGTGATTCACCAAACAATTGACTAAAGGTGATCTAAAGTAAGCGCTACAACTATATGTTGCATCTGTAATTTATTTCAGTTCCGATTAGTTGGTCATTGAAGCAGAAGTATTTTACTAGACAACTGGATCATATTCTGTCCCAGAAATCGCAGCTGGATGTGCTTCAAGTAGTTCAAAAGCAAGAAACCTTAAGCAAACTTAGTAACAACATGTTCAAAATTGATACGATTAACATGGTATGAAAAATTAATGAATACTGTATCGATTGAGATTTTCACTTCAGGCAGACACACTTTATTCTGTTTTTTTCTAATTCTGTAGGTGATTGGGCCACCTCAATTACCCAATAAGGTAATTCAAACTGTTATAAGCAAAATTCGCAAAGGAGATTTGATTAACTGGGAAAATACGCTTCTTACTGTCACCCTATGGGAGAAAATGTACAAAGAAGAGACAGATGCATTTCGCTTGTTCAAAGACAGCATTAAAAAATTAATGATTGAGGGACTCACTGAAAACCGACCCTTTGAGGTATCAGCTTCCTTTATCCTTGCACGCCACTGTTCTCTTATAGCACCAGAAACGTTTTTCCGTTACGAGAAATGGTACAACAGCATTTTTGCCAAGGAAAATGCATCACCGATTAGAGAACTTCATATTTTCTCCTCTTTCGTCGAATTCCTAACGCAATGGGTTCCAGTTGAACCACCTTGTTTCCTTCAAGTACAGGCTACTTACTGGCCTTATATTCCACCAGCGCCAGGTTGTCGCACAGTTTGGAGTGAATACATTACCTTGGCCAACGAAAGAATTCAGGAATACAACGACATTGAGAGTCTAATGGAATTTGAACTCAATGTTAATAACCCATTGCAGCGCGATGTAGATTCTGCTGTACGTTCCTTCGCAAGCAGTAAACAAATTCCTCATGTCATTTTGGAAATGCTCCTTTTCCGAAGGAAGTACTACCTGGAACAATTTCTCCCTGCGTTGTTGAAAAAATCGTAAGATATTTTCGCTTACATTGTATTTTAATTTAGTACAAGTATTTTTTTCATATATTGTTTAACTAATCATTTATTAATATTTTATTGTATATTTGTTCAGACGTGAGTTGGCACACTCGGACGCGAGAATACGTCTTATTGAAGCCTTAAATGCGGAAAGCAGAATACCTCCGGATTTGTATGCTGAATATAAACTCGGCGGTTTGTAATTTTTAATTGAAGTGTTCACATTTAACAGAATTGTTTTTTAATATTGCTCCATAATGAAAACCGCCGTGTAAAATATGAAAAGAGTCAGATGTTTTATCGTGGAAAGTTTACCGTTTATCATAGTCCTGTAATGCATTGCAACGCTTGTGATTTCCAAGTACGTGTTTGCCTGAAGTGGGTCGGATTAATCATCCATGTGTATTTCGGTCAATTGTTTCGGTCAGAAAAATTAATCCAAAAACAATTTTACGCAGAATATTTTCCACAGGTGACTCAGGTGGAATTATGCGCACTAATATCGGTTGCCATGTTTTTCAAAACCACAATTTCGTATTTTATATTACCATTATGTTTTTGTAAGCATTCAATATCTAGTCAATTTCAATAGACAGAATTGTATTCAGCAATTAAAATGAGTCTTCCAACTACGAATCCCGTAAAACTTGTGGCAGACGAAGTTATGCTCAAAGAACCCCAAGTAATTAGGGGAAACAATCTATCGAGCCTGCTTCGTATTATTTTTACTAATGTTTTACGAAACATTGGAGAGGAAAACTAGAACAACACCGACGAATAACATGAGACTTTACACGAAAAATTCATAAAAACTACCCCCCTTTGCAATTTAGTTCGAGGTTGACCCTGTGTTATGCTCCTTTAAGATATACTGGACTCATCCTGAAATTTGTTCGGAGTGAAATGTTTGTTGTCCGAGACTTTCCAGACCGAAACAAGTGTTGGATTTACTCGTGATGAATTTTATAGGACCCTTCTTGCAAATCAGATATCACATGTAAAAGACTGTATTGTACAAAATTGACTCTGGAGATTTCAGAATTTAAACACAGTCGCTCTGTTGCAGTTATCAGTAGAACCAAATCTGATGTATCCTACTTATTACTTATTACCCAACCAGTTTTTAATTTTGCTGGTGATTCAACCCGTAATTGTGGTTTTCATCAGTGTGCCTGATGTACTTTGAATGATCTCAGGCCTAACGTATTTCAAGTACTAATTAAATTAGAAATGACCGTACATAGTTGTAGATACTTAAAAATACTTAAAAATTGTAGATATTATAGCTCCTGGCTTACAACGAATTTACATTGCCGCGGGCCTCAGTTAATAATAGATCCAATATTTGTTACGCAAAGATTTGTGCATTTGTTCATTTATATCTAACTTCACTTTTTGAATCGCCAATTTCGAAATTAAGTCTTATGTTCTATTCGTATTTGAGGAAATGAACTATTTGGTGTTTTCTGTGATTTGAGTACCAGCCTAGGTACGGATTAGAGATAATTCTTCGTGCCTTAGTACCGCAGGAATTTATATTATTTTTGTTGGTGTCAAGTTTTTGCGTAAAATTTGTCTTGTGTTCATATTTTGTAAATATTTCGAAGCACATAAAAGACATTTTATTATAGATGAAGTAGAAGTCTACAAAGTAGTTTAAATATGCTCTGAACCTTCTATTTGTAGTGTATAAACAAGAGCATTGAATTAGTGTTGAAAACGAAATAAATGGAAAGATACATGTTACTACTCAGTGAGGTTAAGCTGTTCGAAGACACGTTGCATTTTGGATTCTGCGCTATTTGTTTTAATTTGGCATTTGAATGCAAGCCTGTACTTTCACCGTGATTTGCAAGTTAAAAACAGTCTTTTCTTGGTTGCATTACTAGCAGACACGAGATCAGGTTCATTGTTGATTGTAAAATGCATTAACAGGTTAGAAATGAAAAATCATCCGAAGCTTGAACGAGGGTTAATGTTAATTTTGTCTATCCTGTTGGATCCGTTCTTTTTATTGCGCAAATTTTATATTTGTAATTCCATTAGTTGTTCAAGAATTTTATGACACATAATAAAATAACACCATTAATTAATTATACGTACACGTCAAATCTACTAGACTATGAAAGGAACCAACTTATTCGACTTGTGTGATAAAGTACATCATAAAGTTGGGAAGCAGGACCAATTACTTTCCATCAACTTTTACAAGAAAATCGTAGGACTAGAGATCGTTTAGAGGTATGAGAAAATAAAACAACGAATACGGCAATAGCATGGAACTATCGCTACTAGAAAAAACGCAGCAACAGCTCTCGAATACTCAGCGTGGTGAAGCATCTGGACGAACGGATATTACAGCATTGTATCATTTGTATGCATACATTATCATTAATTAATACATCATTAGTACACCTAGCATCTTACATTACATCACAGGAAAAGGTCAAAGTTATTGACCATTGCAATATTTCTATAAAAACATGTGGTGTAAGGTGTAACATATACGATGGAATGTTTGATTGTGATCAGTTGAATGTTAAATGCTTAGTAAGCCAAGGCAAAGTGAACCAACCCGGAACAATGTACAGCAATAACAGGTTAGAACTACTTAATAGTTAACAACATTATAATTTAAATACTTTTGGCTTGGGAATAACATTTACTTAAACCATAAGTAGCAATATCCTCCAAAAAGTTAATTGATGGCTCCCATAAATATTTCGTTTCCATCTTCGTAAATTACTTGAATGCCGCAAAGCAAAAACACACAAGAAAGGCGACGATAGTAGTACACATCAGGGATTCTTATTTTGATCATCAGGAGCTTGTTTCTCCGGTTGCGGTTGTTGTTGCCCTTGATCCGCAAGAAAAGACTCAAGATCAAATGGGTCTTCCTCTAATTCAATTTCTTCTAAAGTGGGTGTCGTTTCGGTGGAACCAACAACTTCTGCGCAATGAACACGATACAGTTACTTTTGGATTAAATATTAATGACAGGATTACTGAAAGTATTAGCATTTACTGCCTCGCGCGTTTACAAACATACAACTCACTTGGAACGGAGCCTTGAAGCTTGAAATGTTGAATATCTTCTTCGAAAGCCTCTTGAAACACTGCTTGTCTTTCTTTTAAACGGGATGCCTGTCTCTTTTCAAAGTTCTTAACTTTTTCCAGGTGTTCTTCCATCAGCTTTCCTGTGATCGGCGAAAGAACATACAAGTGAATGAATTCTATTGTATTAACGTATTAAGACTTAAATATTTCATGAGTATGCATTTATAACGACCTACAATGCAAAGATACCAAGAGAATGAGCAGATAAAACGAGAACAAAAGAAAATACCCTTTAAGTCTTCAAGTTCATTCAGCCGTCGTTCTTGATACAATGCAAGTTGAAAACGTTGTTCTAGCTGCTTTTCTCGAAGCTCCTGTGTATCCACAATCTCCTGAAGAGCATCCAAGGACTCCGATGTTTCATCCATTTGACACTGAACATTTACTGTGTCAGCAAAAATTAATAAGAATATTCAAAGGCACTTATAAATAATACAGACGAAACAATTCTTTGGATAATCACTATCTAGGCCAAAAGTCTAGGCATTATACCATTGCTAGTATTGCCAGACTTCAAGAATTATTTTATTTTACATCCCACATATACCCTATTGAATTCTCGTGCTATTCTCCCTACCTTCCTTCTCCAAAATTCAGCAAGTATAAACAAGGTTACGAGCTTTAGGGCAAGGCACTACTTGCTTTACTATTCTTATATAATGACGGAGACAAAGTTTTCTACATCGATTCGTTTTCACTCGTGTTTGATAGGTTTCCTTTAACAGTTTATCGCATCAAGGTGCATCTACAACTCTTATTTCGATATCATTGCATTCCCATCAATATGCCGTAATGTCCAGGGGAGGAGAAAGCTTTGTTTTCTACTTTTCAGGCGTAGATTGAATCTTTAAGCATATGTGGCGTCTAAACGAAGAGACACCTTCAATCTCATAAGTAACTTTTTCATCTTTGGCACGTAAAGTTTCTTTGCTTGTAAGTCAGAAGACTAAAGAAGATGACAAAATGCTTTTAAATGCTAATTTTCACCCAGTGTCTGTGATAACGCCCCTTGGAATGTAAATACTTCACCTGGTAATAAAAAAACAACAGCACCAGAGGCCGACACAAATGCTACTAAGACCAACTATATCTTTCCCTTATAAAAGTCTTCTTATCAATCGCTTATATCTGTATATGTCGGAGAAGCGTTGCCTACAATCAGGGCAGAAAGCACGTTTAAGAGAACCACATTGAAAACTCACATATAAGATCACAAACTTCCTGGACCCCGTGTACGAGTTGAGGAATGTTGGCCAATGTGTTCGACAACTGTCCAACTTTCTTGCATTGCGACTCGTAGTTCTGGTGAAGTTTCGTGATTAAATCGTCCACCTCCTGCAACGCATCGTAACACAATGAGAAATTCAGTGGTGAGAACAGGACCGTTCTAGAATCAACTCAGTCATGGGACTTGGACATATGCAGACAGCAAAAGTTATATACACGTATTTAAAGGCGTTAAAAGTAAATAACTAAACTATACATACACCGGTTACAGTTACTGAAAAGAAAAGGCTAGCATGTATAAATACATACAACCCTATAAACACTCGGACTTCAGCCCTTTTCCCAAACATGTAAGTTTTCCGGTAACATTTTCCCAGTATTACAGCACACAATGTGCGTATACACATTTGCCAACTTTTGAATATTCTCATCCCATGCGTACATTGTTCGGCTTCGGACAATGACACCTCCACCCTCACGTCACAAAGTCCTCCGTATTCTCTGAAATGTTGTCTACCTTGCTGTTATTGACTGCTTTAACCATTCGTCCGCAATTGTGTCTATAAAGACCACTAAAAAGGCTTCTTGTAGCATCAAGACGAGTTAATTAGACCCGTTTGAACTTCCTGCAGGCTTTTTTCGGGAAACAAAACTTAGCATACTTGTTGGAAACGTATACATAGATAGACTTTCATCTAGTGCTCATTATTTAAGGTCTTTGATGAAACTATGCAGTTCACACGTAATACCCCTGGAGACTAGAAGTTAAATAGTCAAGAACAAATTAAATGAACAAACAAGTTAGTAATAAAGCTACTTACGTAAGCACAGGCCGCGATTATTTCGGTTCTTTTATGTAAGTCCGCCCAGTAACTCTGATAACGGTCAAGAAGTTCTACGCCTGCATCGTAATTCACGTCATCAAGTTCAGGCTTGCTGCTTTTGAATGAACTTGGAAGATGACGATCAAATTTCAGGTTCTTCAAGCTGCAGAAAATAGTAATAAAACAAAAAAGGATTGAAAGAATGTGCTATTTCCAGGTACTTTTTGTGCCACATAATTAATTTTACTATTTGTTCTCCTTCTTTATGAAGCATTTTAATTTCAGCTTGCCATTAAAAGGCCTTGAAAAGCCCTTCGAAAAGTTTTCTAGGAATCTTTGACCAGGAGTATAGTAGAAGTTGTTCATTGACATACTTTCTTCCTGCTTAGTGAAGTCCACGCAAGCCTTCTAGATAGAACTTTCCATTCAAAATTTCTTAGTTTTCAAGCGTACAAAACAAAATTAAAAGTTAACAAAATTAACTCATTAAAAGAAATGGAATACACCATTAATCTTGGGTGTACTACGTTACGACGTTCCCGGTGAACACGAAAGTGCTTGTCAGTATAGTAATATGTATCAAAAATAGTCTAAAGGAGCTGTAAAAATTCTATATAACATTTTGATTTAAAAAAATTAAAGTGTACTATATAATGAATTTTAAATATTTTAATATCAACTTCCACGATATGCACTCCAAAACTCTTTGGCTGAAAACAATTCATCAGGTCGTTCTGCCTATAGTATAGTTTATGCATGACAAATGAAAGCATGAATCTAAAACTTCATGATGTGATATTATTTTATGATTTAAAAACGAAGACAAGAAACTTTTGCTTACCTTGTTGTAATTTCTTCTTGAACATTCAAGAATTTTTCTTTCAGTGACGAGAACATTGTTAAGGTGTATTGGTGTGTACTGTGTACATATATTTAAAGCGTATCTGATCTCATTTGCAGTAAATGCTGCACTCAATAATAGAAGTCGTTTAGAGCTAAAGTTACTCTTTCTTTTGCAGTACTACTATTAATATAAATATTTTAGTGTGGTATCCTATTACTGTATCACAGTAAATTTATTGCTCTCTGTGTAATCCCCAAAAGGTAAAGTAGGGTTGAGCTTCCAAATTGTAAATCTACTTTTTTCAGCGTTGCAAGTAATTCGACAATTTTTATGTCTTAATCAGACATTATAATAAACTAGTCCAGACCTGCACAAAAGCGCGTCAAGAATCTTACACTGGGTTTTACAAAAAAAAAAGCTTATCGTATCGTCATACGATATTTGTTTCAGTTTCAAAAGAGATACAAGAAACTTGAGCTTGGTCAATGTTACACGGAAACCCGAAGAATAGGAATCAGTGGATTGGTTCCAATTAAAAAAACTCGAGCAAATCCGATCAGCCGACTGTCTTGTACATCATTCAATATACCCAGATTATTATTGCTTTCACGGGGAAAATGAAGACCATCCACCGATGACTTGATTATTTCCTCCGAAAACCAAAACTGTGAACTTCAGATCCTGAAAGAAAGAAACCTTCAATAAAATTCCGTGATCATATACAAAACCAAGAAATT
Organism: Disparrhopalites patrizii; assembly: GCA_034698585.1. Classification (NCBI taxonomy): domain Eukaryota; kingdom Metazoa; phylum Arthropoda; class Collembola; order Symphypleona; family Sminthuridae; genus Disparrhopalites; species Disparrhopalites patrizii. Next base: position 1,200 of record JAQGBT010001458.1, on the reverse strand, counting down.
CTGACGTTATCAAAATCTGGTAACATGTGCTTCCCTAACACTGCCAATCACGAAAATCTAAAGTAAGATCTTGCCACATCCCATAATGTCGACTTTCTTGTACGTACGCGAATTACAACAAATTAAAACGTTCATGTTAACTGCTAATGTGGTTCCTTTAAACAAAATCTTTGATGAACAATGAACAGAATCAGCATAATAAGGAGCTAAACGAATCATTTTGAAGACTTGATCCCCTTTAAAATATATATTATCCCATCGGCAAATCACTTCAGTTGTTGATCAAAAACCCCGATTACTGCTGACGAACATCAATAATCACAACAACCAAAATTAAAAATCTAGAAACTATCCTCATCGACCTACATTTCTCACCAAAAGTCCCCAATAAACATTAAAAACATCCACCTCGAACAAATTTCGAATCAGGTCTTTCACTACCACGAATAATGTTTTGCCCTTTAACGTCCATATTATTATAATTACAAATGAAAAGTCCCACAAACTTACATCAATTCTGTTCCGCGTTGGCAGATCCAAATACCGATGTCACTTGTTCTTATATCATTCTAAATATAAAAAGAATGGTGGCAGCTAACACTTTCTTTTGTCTAACCCAAATCCCACCAACAGTCCTTGAACGTCCAATCATTAACGAACTTCACAGAAATAATCTCCTGTAAAAACAAGCTGTCGATCCAAAAAGATGAGGCATATATAGACACAAGAGCCTTATTTAAATACAAAGCTTCAAAATATATTCTTCCCAGCAATTTTTACGGTCAGCTGCGTCTTTCGTCTGTAAAATAGTGTTAAGTATTTTTGAATAAGAGCCTCCAGCTTAAAAAACCGTGTGCAAAAAGGTTTTTGTACTAATCATCAAAACTCTTATGTATAAAGGTAGTAAGTATATAATGCGAACAACCACAGTATTGTTTCGATCTGAGCAAAAGATCCTAATCCATAAAAAAAAAAAGGGGTATTCGTATACCTCTGTGCAATGTACACCTGTTTCCCCTAATAAAAATCAGTATTGAAAATTCCCACAAAATCTTTGACAGTGCTTCAGTGTCCAAGGAACAATGATATACCATTTACCTACATTTTTTCAAGTTCTATAATCCCTTAAGCCGAATTTACAGTATCCTTTTTTTATCATTTCCTTCGAGCTTCAAGCGGGTATCACTTTGGGGATGCATT
>JAQGBT010001457.1:0-31985 GCA_034698585.1 Disparrhopalites patrizii | reverse complement strand
CTTATTTCTCTTTCGTTTTTTCTTATTTTTTCACTCTCCTTCTTTTCTTATTTCTCTTTCGTTTTTTCTTATTTTTTCACTCTCCTTCTTTTCTTATTTCTCTTTCGTTTTTTCTTATTTTTTTTCTCTCTCTCTTTTCCCTCTCCTTCTTTTCTTATTTCTCTCTTTCTGATTTTTTCCCTCCTTCTTTTCTTATTTTGTTTCTTTCCTTCTTTTCTTCTCTCTCTCTTTTTCTTACTTTGCTCTTTTTCCTTATTGTTCTTTCTCTCTTTTTTCCTTATTTTTCTTTCTCTCTTTTTTCCTTATTGTTCTTTCTCTCTTTTTTCCTTATTGTTCTTTCTCTCTTTTTTCATTTTTCTTTCCCTCTTTTTTCCTTATTCTTCTTTCTCTCTTTTTTCATTTTTCTTTCCCTCTTTTTCCCTTATTCTTCTTTCTCTCTTTTTTCCTTATATTTCTCTTTCTCTTTTTTCCTTATTTTTTTCTCGTTCTGTTTCTTCTTTTGTTTCTCTCTCTCCTTCTCTTCTTCTATTTCTCTCTTTCTATTTCACTTCTATTTATCTCGCTTGCTGTCCTTCTTCTCTTTGTATTTCCCTCTTTTCCTCGATGTTTGTTCTATTGGTCCTTTGCGTTCCTTTCTGTTAGTTGTATTCGTTTATGTAGGTATTAGGTATTTAAAAAATATTATTAATGTTTAAAGTCTTGCCAATGGGAACTTTTAAATCCTCCCCTTAGACATTGCTATTTCCCCCGTAAGATCACTGTTTTGATGGGTAATGGCACATTTATGTAGCAATCGCGTTGGGATACATAGAAACAGGAAATGGTGTGTGGCGTGTATGAAAATTGTCGTGACGAGCAAAAGGGATTACACAACAGCTGATGGAGTGTGGCCCAGCTCCGTCTTTGGAAAGAAAATGAGAAAAAGCACTAATTTGGTCTTAATGATAGATTGTTTTTTCTCATCTCATTTTTTTTTATTCCCAGCACTTATTCTGCCTCACGTTGATGAGGTCCTCATGTCATCATTCACGCCGTCAAAATTATAAAGACTACTAGAGCTTACATAATCTTCCGAGTTTACTCCTTGGTGTCACTTTCAGTGTTACACCTGAGCAATAAGGAGTTGCTACATAACCTTTTATAAAGCTTCTTCCTTCTATTTGAGACTTTTGTTGGACATATGTAAAAGGATGCAACTTTATGCGACAAAGGAAGCTCACACACATGCATTCGTCTTCTGTGCCGTAATTCACTGGTTACGGCGAATTTGGGACGAAACAGTTTTCTTCCTCGAAGCACCTTTTTGATCCCTATTTGCCTTGTAGCATTATACAAGACTTTGCTCGTCCCCACCGAAAGTGCACACGAATCTTAAAGGGATTAAAATGGTACATGACGTAGAGCTTACCCATTCCTCCCTGAAGCTTAGATCTCCCCTCTTTAAGAATTGAGGCACTTGCACGAATAAATGAACTTGCATTTATACGGCATTACATCGTCGCTTTCTTGTAAACAAATTCAAGCTAATTTTCGAGGGGAAAAAAGGGCGACAAACAGGCCATTTTTACCCATTTGTTTGGAGGGGGAAAATATGCCTTTCTTCGGAATTGAAATGCGATCTCTTGATAAAAGAATCAATCTCCTACAGAATCACCTCAAACGCAGCTCAGATACTACGTTTCCCCTTCTCCATACTGTGGGCTGATCAAGTTCAAACTGATCATTTGCATTTCCCTCTAACGAGTTGGGTTAAATGCCGGAGCAAGGTGCACTTAATCATGCAACACAATTTCAATTACATCGTGTGTACCCCGACACTACACCAATATTGTGAAGTAATGAGGGAGGGGAAAAGTTTTTTTTTTTCTTGTTGTGGTTTTTTTTTTCATTTGAAAATTCATTTCTCCCCTTTTATAACGTCACGTCCGCTTCTTGGTCAAAGTTGACCTAAATTCACATGGACTTTTCATGGTTAAATTCCAAAGCTGGTCAAGGGACCGGCTGGTGTTGTCTTTAAAGCTCAATGAATATTACATGGTAAATTACCTGTACGGCTGTTCGGAGTACAATATAATTATTTTTAACACAATGTTTAAATTAAATGTACAATTCACAGAAAAAGTCTCCCTTTCTACCAGTTATAGAGCTCTGAGAAAAGAGAAAGTTTTAGGCAAATAAATAAATTGCTTATGTAATTGTAGACGCGGTGTCACTGTGATTTCGGACCTACCCTTCCCCCCACTAAATTTGCAGGTTGTCATTTACGAGTGATTGGGGAGTTCAAAAAAAAGGAAAACATTATGGGTGCTACTACTCCTCAATCAGTCCTATTTTCCCCATTAACCCTGTACACCATCACTTTTTTTTTGTTTATTTTTTGTTTAGGGAGCGTAAAGTGCCTGTTGGGGGAGAGTGAGATTAGTCGGGAGACAAAGTGTGTAGAGACAGTCATTTTCAACCCTATATAATGCTATGTCTCAAATAAACCATGGTTAAGAAGGCGGTGGAGACCTTGAAAAAAAAACGTCAGCGCATCAATGAAAGGGGATGAATGAGGGAGTTATAATTGTGAAAGGAGAGGCGATAATAACAGTGAGTAATAATAATGGACACTGTCAAATGTGAAAGACTCCACTGTAGAATTACACTGTCCTCCGTCAGTTGTTTTATGCCCAGTATTTCCCTCTCCACCACTTCTCTGGGAGTAATCACTTTCCCTTAATATTACTGGCGTCCTTATAATTGTTCCAACCTACATACTTGCTTTTCTTTTCATTCTCTGAAAAGTACACAGAACAAATTGACCACTGCGCCATACATAAAATATAAAAGCAAGTCAGTTTACCAAAAAAAAATTGGAGGAAACACTGAATGTGTGAACACAAGTAGATTTGCATGCATTGGTTACATCTTAGGGTCTCTCCTAAGACTTGTTGCTAGAGTTGCCCTAATTTGTTCAAATTTGCACTGCTACATGGTAGTTATGTGTAGGTAATTACGCGTAAGCACCATGGGCAACAATGGTTGTATGTACGTGAGTGCTCTTTTGAGGCATTATTAAAGCACTTACTAGGCGTATGGGTAAGTGGCAAAAATCTAGTAAATGGAATGTTTTTCGCCATTGTTTCAACCGTACAATGTGCGTTGGGAATCGCAAAGGGCTTCCATGATTTTCTTTATAAATCAAATGACATTTCACTATACACACATGCATTTTTTCCTCTGTGCACTGACAATACAACAGTAATCACCCTTACAAAGCGTATTCACTCATAGAAGATGAGAGAGAGAGAAAGGGGAATGGGAGTTGAAGACAAAAACAAAAAAATTGGGAAAGAGACAGGTGGGAGAAGGATGAAAATAAAAAAGAGAAGGGCGGTAGGGAGATACAGGGAGTGTAAAAGAGAGACAGGGAACAACGGAAGAGCGAAAAGAAATAGGGTGAGAGAGGGGAGAGAGAAGGAAATAAAGAGAATGAAGGAAATCGGAAAGAGAAAGATGAAAGGGGAAGTAGACAATGAAGGGCAAAAAACAACTAATGTAGAAAGAAAAACAGGGCGAAAGGACAGGCAAGAGAGAAACAAAGAACGAAGAGAGAAACAAAAATGAAAGGAATAAAGCTATGGGAGAGAAGCAAAATGAAAGCGAAAACCGACAGGGAAGAAAAGAGAGAAAAACAACAATTAAAAAGAAAAATACTAAGGGGGAAAAAGAAAAGAGAGAAAAAACGAAAGGGAAGAAAAGAAAAAAGATAAAAAACGAAAGGGAAGAAAAGAAAAAAGATAAAAAACGAAAGCAAAGAAAAGGGAGATAAACAGCAATTAAAAAGAAAAAGATGAGGGGGAAGAAAACGAAAGAAATAAAACAAAAGGGGAGCGAAGAAAAGAGAAAAACGAAAGAAATAAAACAAAAGGGAAGCGAAGAAAAGAGAAAAACGAAAGAAATAAAACAAAAGGGGAGCGACGAAAAGAGAAAAACGAAAGAAATAAAACAAAAGGGGAGCGAAAGGGAAGAAAAGAAAAGAGAAAAGTTGAGGAGGAAACAAGAAAAGGGAAAGAGAAAGTACAGAGAAAAAGAAAAAGGGAAGCTGAAAGAGCTGTAGAGAGGATAGAGAGAAGGATATCAAGAGAAGTGCGATTGAGAGCGAGATGGGCTGGGATAGCAATTTAAAAAAAATAAAGTTTGATAGAAAGAGAAAGAAAAGAAAGACAAATTTTGAGAAACTAGAAAGGGAGAGAGGGACAGATAGACGAAAGCATCCACTAACACTTTGTAGCTTTAATGACTATAATCTTAGCCTTACGCATACTTACATACGTACATATCTGTGCATATATACCTATACCTTAACGTCATTTTACTGTCTCAAATTGATCTCCCAATGCATTCAAAGTGTGTACTATTTAAAATAAAGGAGTCGGGAACAAAAAAAATGGTGCTATTATTTGATTGTTTTGATACTGTGAGACATTTGCTACTCATAACAACAAAGATTAAATTACAGAGAGTAATGCTGAGTGATTGACAATCACATGTAAAACGTGTGATGGTATATGGAAAAGAGTGCAAGTGCAAATCTCAATAGGATGCTTTTGCATATATTTCCCCCGAACTTTTCCCTCTGCACGTAAGTTCCTTCTGCCTTAAAGGAACGCTATCATACAAAAAAAACTATTACATAAGGTTTTTCAGGTCATTTTGCTTCTTCAATGACTTTAGCTAGGCAAAAGAGTCTTTGAATTTGTGGGGAATAATAATAAGGTTTTAAGCCACTGTGATAAAAATGTGTGTTCAATTAAATGAGAAATAAAACATTTGATTCCTTTGCCACCATTATTATGACAGGGACTTGTGTCCTGTGCTACCGTTTTATGCTCTCCTCCAACAAAAGCTTCCTACTGGGCTTACCTTCTTTTGATGATAATAATTATTTTCAATATCTCTCCTCCAACTTTCAAGGGTTTGCTGTCTCTCTCTCTCTTTCACTGATTTCACATCTGTCCTGTGTATTGGTTTTTGACGCAAAAAGAGAAAGAAATGCCTTGATTCTTGAAAAGAGATATTGTGGATATGATAGTATTATTAGAATTCTGAGAAATCCTCCCTTCAGATGAAGACCATCTGCATGCTTATTTTTGTAAGTGCCACAGGGCCGTAGAAGACAAGAGATAAATGAAGGAGATCCACCCTTTGGAATTGGTAGAAAAGAGAGAAAAAGTAAGCGAGAGAGAAAGACAATAATCACAACTGATATCCACTTTGATTATATTTGCAGGAGAGCAATTAATGGTTGAAAGAAAGACTTTTTTTTTTTTTTACTTCAGACAACTACCAGTCTTGAATTTTTTTAATATATTTTTTTATTTGAATAAATAATGGAAAAAAATAGACATGAGCCCAATTTGAAAGCAAAAGGGGAGTTTCTTGTACATACGCCGAAGGAGTTGTGGTGTAGTATATGGGAATATGGGACTATGATATGTGTATGTAGAAAAAAAATGTCTTTCATAGCCGTCCATGTGTTTTGACAGCATTTGATGGAATTGCATTTATTTAAATGAAGGATGAACTGAAATGGCCCACACATTACAGTTGGCAGCCTTGAATCAATTTTAGCTGTCTCGCAAATACACACACTATCATCTCACTCGCATTGTCTTGCAACGGATGATATATTTACTCAGGTGATTCCAAGATCTCCCTAAACAATGGCATTTTTACTAGTTCCATTTACTACAAGTGTGGGTGTGTGTGTGAGTCCAAGTTATTTTTTGATGTCTTTCAATTCTTTTAAAAAAGTACTTACTACTATGTAAGTTACTTTAAAGGCTTGTACTATCACTTCCATTGATGTGCGACCAATTTCCTCTCGTCACAGTTTCACAATGCGTCTCTGTCTCTGTTTCTTTCTCTCTCTCTCTCTCTCTCTCTCTCTCTCTCTCTCTCTCTCTCCCTTCTCCCCATTAATGCTTCCATCACTTTTACGCTCCGTCAGAAAAGAGAAATAAGATGTTGAACTATTTATGTGCGCCTGTCCATTGTCTCTATATACGAAAGACTCCCTGAGCTCTTTAAACCCGACCGTCCATTATTTTGTGTTGACGCCAAAATATTTTTTTTTTCAGGGTCTAAAATGCGTACATCCTTCAAAGAGTTTAATAATACAGAAAATCAACATTCCTATGTGTATCGCACGCATAAAAAGAAGCGATTAGACCAGAAAGAAATTCATTCCTGACCCTCAACCATGTTGGTAAATAAGACCTAGAAGAACGTGGTCAAGTGCACATTCATCTTTTGAAATTTATAATCAAAAAATAAATAAATAATAAAAAAATTTGAACACACACACACACACACACACTCAAACTCTTTTATTTCCCAGTGGGTTCTCTAAAATCCCATAAATTTGTCATAGGCCAAAAATTATTTGTATAGGATTTTTCACCATTTTTTCAGGGACTCAATGCCACGTTTTTCCCCTCATGATTTCTCTTTTTGGTGACCCTCTCATACAACACCCATTGGCATGTATAGGAAGGATTTCTTTTACAGGGCTTGCGTACACACAAAGTACAAGACAAAAAATTAGTCTGGGAGCATTGGAGCAGGTGTTGAAGACAATTATGTAGAATCATGTTTATGTGGGTGTGTTATATAGAGAGTGAAAAAAATGTTATAATTTATGAATGCAAAAGGGGGGATATTGTATGGTATGTGTGTTCATTTCAAAAGGGAGAAATTAATAATTGTCCAAAAGGAATTTGCCACGGAAGATAACGGCACCACACTGAACTTAAACTTGATCAATAGGGAAATAAGATTTACGATCTCACACGTCCGACCGACCGTCCAGATACACGAATATATGCTCATTTGACGTCGTGCGAGAGCATAGGGAGAGGAATGTTATTTATTAGAGATTAAATACGGCCAGTTGTCATCAATTCAATGTTAAAAAATATGACATGACATTGAACGAGGAACAAAACAGGGAGACAGTAGTGAGTTTCAGAATTATACTAGTCATAATCAGTTTTACAGGAAGACAAAAATATTGCCATATACTGTAGTCTCGTCCCTTTATTGTTGTGCTCCCCACACGTTTGACTGGTCCTTATTGCCTCTTATTGTTATTTAGTGGGCTCATTAATTGCCAAATTTCGTGACCCCACCAATACTTGCGGCCATATATTATCTCCTTTGACTCATTCCTGAAGCGTACGCACTTGCTCCCATCAATACGTCTCAACGGATTGTCCTCTGGAATGGACAGAGTCAGTCATGTAAGAAAAAAATTAAGGACTCGGATCATGATTTAGATTAGGCGACCACACAGAGTGAAATTAAAACATCCGGATTCTTCTAACAATGAAATTTAGAGGGGAAAAAAGTTGCCATCATAATCATCGTCATACCTATTACTAATCGTTCACTGGCGACCCACCACACATATAATTACTGTGCCAGTCAATTTTCATTATTAATCGTCTCCATTCGATATAGTTTTATATGTTAGGTGTCTATACGTTGGTCTTCCATGGGAGACTAATTGCTTTTAAAAGCTTCTCTCTGTCTCTCTATCACTATACGCATGTACATATATATAAATGTGTGTACTTTAAAGCCAAATGTATAGGAAGTGTGTGAGAAGGCAATAAAAGCCTATAAGGGATCTTTGGTCGTAATGATAGAGCATCTTGTATAGGAGAATTCACTGTTCAATAAATCTGATACGGTCCATAGCTATTGAGTTTCCTTCTTCATCATTGAAAATTTGAAATGAATTGACTTTTCCCATCTATAAAGTTCGTTCCTCTTCCTGGTATTAAATTTAAAAAATTTAATTTTTGCTCATTATTTTGTGACTTTGTATTAATATTCTATAGAAAACCTAATTAAAACAAAGAGAGGTTTCTCCTACATTTTAAAGAGAAATTTTATTACAATAATTAGTTCCTAATAAAATTAATAAGAAAATAATTCATAGATTCAAATACTAATAGATTCAAATACTAATAGATTCAAATACTTTTAGATGATCAATTTTTCGGAGAAGCTGAGTATCTTAAGAAAGATGTTTAACGTTAATTAATTATTCAAACTCCACTGATCAAAATTCCGTGCAGCAAAATTTCACAATATGCACGCCCACCTATAACGCCTGCGATAGTAGGAAAAAATCATTATTTTTATTTTTACGCATGAGCCAAATGAAACCATTAATTATAAATCCAAAGGGTCAGTCACAAGTGCCTCCACACGCATCGGGAACTCGATGATGCGTACACGCAAATAATTCATTTGACCCCACAGCCTTTTGGGTGGGATGAATGCAAAACTGTTGGTAACTAATCATTCTTTGCCAAGATATTAGTAATTAATCATTTTTTGCAAAAATACTAGTAATTAATTGATTTTTTCGCAAATTTTAAGTAAGAGTTACTTTTTTTGAATTTACACACGTTGAAAGGCTTGAACGTCAAGTGAGAAAAAGGGGCAAAATATTCTACCGAAAATGTATACACCAGATTTGTATATGATTCTAAACAATCATAATAACCTCAGTATTTGTGTATTCAATCAACGCCAAAAACTTTTGGGGGTCTTCAACATTACGAAATGAAACTACTGACCCGAAAACCATATTTAAATGGGATTCTCCTTCCAAAAAGAATGGTTGAGGACGGTGAAGGGCGAGATTAAAATTGGGTGGATTGAATATCTTAATTTGGGTAATAAATATCATATTCCAAGAATCGTTTCTGTCATCTTCGTGGAAAAAAGTGGTTTTCTTGGTGATAAAATAGAATTTTCAAGAAAACTTAGAATGTGGGGGAGAAGATGAGGAGAGACAGACGTCTAGTTAGGGATTTCGTAAGGGTGTTATTAACAATCAAAGGGAGTGGAGGGCGATGAGATGAGAGATAAAGAGAAGAAAAGTGCGGTATTAACAAGTACAAGATGGTTGCATGTAAATGAAAGGGGCATTTGTCATGTACACGCTGGTTCACTTCATTGGGATTGTCAATTAAAGTGTAATCATGTTATAAAATATGCCCATTGAATGGGGTATAATAAAAATAAAAAAAAAAGGAGAGAACCTACGGGTTTTTCTTCATGCCGCGTATAATATTACAGTTGATTTAACAGGGCAAAAGAAGAAGCCAGCCAAGTGGGATTTTTGGGCGATCAAGCAGTTACTTATCACAATTTTCCCCCCACAAATCCTCTGACACCTGCTGCTCTTTTCAGACACGACATCCTGTCACAATGGACACCTTGTAAATTCATCAGTTACATGTATTGCATATTCCCTAGACCTCAACCCTTTCCATTCCAACACGAGATTCCTATCACCAAATGCATTTTTTTGGTGCACTTTTTCCCCCACAATAAAAAATGGTGAATTGAAGTGTAGCATAAGCAAAAAAATAGGGTTAAAAAAGAGAAGGAATTTCCTCGTCAATGTCTCTCCCCGCGTAAGAATATCATTCCCACCTAATAATAATCATTCAAGACTTGAACACAAATCATCCTTTTTTATCCATTTTTTTTCTCTCCCCTAAATTCTATCCTCACGACCAATAATTATACGTGATGAGACAATTTTTTTTTAGATTCATCCTTTGATCAAAATCAAGTCTCTCCATGCATTGATGTACATAAAAAAGCATTTGATAAAAAAAAACTCAAACCTTTACATTTTTTCCCCTTTAATTCTTTACACATTTTTTATTAAACTTGCTGCTCAAGCTCAAAATATTATAGTGATTAGTGGTCGCATTTGAAACCCAAACAAAACCTTCATATCCCGCTAATGAATTTTTTTCCCCTCTCTTCAATCCTCAAAAAATTATTTATTACGACTGTGATTAAAGTTTTTGGTGATTTTTTAATTCCTTTCAAACTTCCCTTCACGGTTCATGAATTATGACCAAATATTATAGAATAATCTTTTTTTCTTCAATACTCTCACCCCTTTTGTTCCTTTCCAACTTTATCAAAATGTATTGCTATGCACTGAACAAAAAAAAGGGGATCTGCAATAATGCTCTTGCTTATCTGTAATTAGAGGTAAAAACCCCTTTTTTACAAGGATAAAGGCGTATATGTGCTAAATATCTGGGGAACAAGCTCTTATTAGTTAAGAGAGGGGTCGGAGAGATAGGATTATACACATTCACGGGGGGAACGTCGGGAGAAAGGATAAAAACGAGATATGAGGGAAGAAAAAAATAATTATCGAAACAAAAGTACTAATAATTGTGTGGAGACTATCAGATAATAATAGTAACTATACGAGATATACACGGGATATACAAAGAGCCCAAATGTAAATAGTGAAAAACACACTCTGTTTATTGTTAGCTCGAGAAATGTCTTTAACTCATTTATTTGGAAGGGCCAGCATATAGAAACTTAGCAAAACAAAAATACAGATGACATTGCTTTTACTCCGTCCTAATTACGCTATGACATACAAATCCATACCATCACGTACATTTTCCCCTCCATACAACAGTCGAGTATATTGGGGTGCGACGGAAAAGTTGGTTATAACTGTATCTATATGCCTATATAATGTATAATTTCAATGTCTATACCTATAATTTTCTAATACAACGACTTGACCAGAAATGAATGGACGTTGAAAAACGGTCCCCATAATCCTTCAAATGACTGTAGACTCTCTGAAAGGGAACTATACCCTGCTTGCCTATAAAGAAATTAATTAGCTCCAAATGAGCTGCCCTTGAGAGGTCTGCCATTATCGTGGTTTAGGATTCCATATTATTATGATGAGGAATGGTGTACGTACATATGTATGTATGTGTAACATTGATCAATTGTCGTCTTATCAGCACCTCAACTGTGAAGCGCGTGCCTCATCAATAGGAAAAGAGTAAGGTGCAGACACACACACACGCATATTATATCTGAATATCTATCTGCATACATATACCATATACATATAATATGTATATGCATATTCATGAGACATACACGCCTGTAATATGAGATGCTCACCTCCACCAAAATCTGCTCTTGTCCATTTGCAAAACGGTTTCTCACACTTTGAGGAGGAGCCATCCATTTTTTTCCTCCTTCCCCATACACCTTTGAACGGAGCTTTCCTCATCAACTTTTGTGGAGAACTTGCTTTATGGTGAAGATTTATGGTAATTCCTGGTAATAACTTATGCCAGTTCTTTTGGAGAAAATTACGTTGCAGGAACTGGTCCCGTCGTTGTTATTGGAGAAGGCAAAAAAAAAAAAAATGTGTACACCTCCCTTATGCTTTCTGTACATTTCTGTAGCTGTAAAAAAAGGGTAGGGACGGCGATCTCTTGAAAGAAGAGGGAAACGACCAAGTCCAATTATGAAGGAACATGTGCCTGGGAGCTTTTGCAAATGATCGCAAAGAACAAAGAGGGAAAGACCCAGAACTTGTGTGATTGACAAAGGCGATTTACGCGTGTCGTTCTGACACACTCACATAATTACATATACATGCATAATTATATATCACATATTTATACAGGAGGCTTATCCAGCTCCATTTCTTCTGATGTAACCCGGCAGAATTCTTCGTGCTTGGGACTTTGTATTTCGACTTTGAATTTCTGGGTGGTACATTCGTGTTTGTTTTCCAGGGAGATCATGTGCTTAATAATCAGGAGATTTGGCCCTTTATTTGTTGGATTTTCTTTTTCTTCACGGTGACTATTTTTCGACATTCCTGAACATTGTCATGATCAAGTACGCATTATCAAATGACCCCATATTTCCGAAGGAATTAAGTTTAATATTGTTTTATTATCTTTATCAGAGATTGAACAGAAAGTAAAAATAATGAGCGGAGAAATAAAAATACGGTAATCAATATCTATTAAATGTGGACAAAGACTCATTTCGTTCATAATTACACATCCCGACTCTCTTGGGCTCAAGGTAAAAACTCTCGAATGAACTCCACTGGGAAAAGTCCTGTTTTTAGAACACATAAAAAAACGCACCCTCACTTTATGATGTTTGTGAAAATAAGAATAGCAAATTATTATTGGCCCGGCGGAGGTTTGGACGTTACATACAGACATTGTATTTACCATTATCATTATTTACCATGGCACATTCATGATTTTGAATGAAACAATTACCTAATTTTAGACAAACACAAAACTTGCTCCTTGCCATCGGCTCTTTGGTTCTTAATGCCATTTTTGTTCTTTATTTATCTATACGTACTCATTTTTCAATGTGCATTCATGCTGGGATTAAACCTCTAATTATACAGCGGAAAACCAGTGGACAAGAAAGTTTTTGGTGCAGTCAACGGATTCATGCTGAATGCATGTACTACCAATATTTGCTTGGTCGAGCTGATAAACCGTGACAATGGTCAGAAAATTGGTAAATCCCTTTAACATGCTCATTGGTTGATCCATAATATATAGGATTTGTGTGTGTTGATGCGAATACAATATTTTCTGGCGCAATGGGAAATTTTGGCAAATACGAAAACTGAGGTTATTGCGGGGAAAGAGCAATCTCTGGTGGTAATCGGAAAGGAGAATTAAAGAGGAAGACAGGATTTCTGCCTTCAAGAATTGGATTCTTTCAACGACCATGGAGAAAACAGCGTTCACCGGGGTGCATTGTTGAGACTTGAAGTGGTGACTTTATTACCATTGTTACCCTTTAAACCTATACATTGATGAGTGACACGAAAATATGGCCGAGGGCTGAGAAGGAGTCTCCCGACGCTATCGCCGCGTGGAAGGAACAAACAAACAGAAAATGAGTTGTATGGACAGGCCACTGTTAGATTTCATCAACGTGTGTCCATTTTATTTGACGTGTCCTTCCTCTCTTTTTTCATTCAAAATTAAATGGACACCTGATTCTGCTCCATTTTTCATCACTTCACTTTCCTCTCTCCAACTCTGTCTGTCCTTTTTCTTCCTCTGACTGTGTCTTCCGATCTGCATCTCTTTCTGTATCTCTAAATCTCATTTTCAAATTTTATCTCTCTCCTTTTATTTTACTCTCTCGTTCCTCCTCTCTCTTTTTCCTATTATTTTACTCAGTCTTTCATTCACTCTCTTTCATACTCTTTCGCCAATATCAGTGTCTGTTTTTTCCCCTCATGTATACCTGAGCGCATAACTTTGTCTCTTTATTTCTCTTCTTCTATCCCATTCTCTCTTTATTTCGCTTCTTTTCTCTCTCTCAATATTTCTCTTTAGTTTTCTTTACTCTCGTTCTCTGTCAATGTTTCTCTTTATTTTTATTTTCGCTCATTCTCTCTCTTTATTTATCTTTTTTTCTCTCTCTCAGTCTTTCTCTTTATTTATCTTCCTTTCTGTCAATCGCTCTCTTTATTTTTCTTTTCTCTCATTCTCTCTTTGTTTCTCTTCTCTCTCTCTCATTCTATCCTTGTTTCTCTCTTTATTTCTCTCCTGTCTCTCTCATTCTCTCATCTTTGTTTCTCTTCTTATCTCTTTCTCGTTCTCTCTTTTTCTCTGCTTCTCTCACTCTCATTCTCTCCCTCTTTTGTTCTCTCCCATTCTCTCTTATTTGTCTTCTTCTCTGACATTCTTTCTTTTATATCGCTGTCATTTTCTCATTTTCTTTTTTATCTCTGTAATTCTCTTTTTATTCATCTTCTCTATCATTCTTTCTTTTTCTTTGTAATCTCTGTCATTCTCTCTTTTTCTGCTTGAGTTTCTCTGATTCACCCTTTCGTTTTCTCTCAGATTCTTTATTTTTCTTCTTCTCGCTCGATTTTGTTCCTTTCTTCTCTCTAGCTTCCTTCGCGGTCTTTCCTTCTTCATCTTTCACCCCTTTCGCGCGCATTCTCTGCCTTTCTCTCTGTTTTCCTGTCTCTCTTTGTCATTCTAGTCTCTGTCTCTCGCTGTACTCCCCATCTCTTTCTTCGTTGATATCCTGGCTTGAAAGGCAATGATGACTTACAAATTCAGCGGTTTGTTGTGTCTGTTATAGTATACACTAATAATATTCAGTAAAGGAGTTCATAATGCTTCATAATGATTAGACAACAGCAATCAATTAAAAAAAATAGCCCAGTACCAAGTTCAGCACTCCAACGCACGGATAGACTGGTCAAAGCCAAGGGACATTTTTGAATAGGAAATCTAGCACCACGTTGGGCTCCAAATAGTACATGTTATTATTTTAGAAGCCTAATAATACTCTTTTCAGGTCTGATAGTGTTTTTCCTGGACGTGACAGAAGAATGTGAAGTTTACAAGCCAGCTTTTTTTTGGACAAGTCACAACAATAACAGTTAGTCCTTTGTATTAAAAAAGTGACCTTTAGTAATTGGCTCCATGCTGTGCTTTTCCATTCTTCAATAATTTTCTTCCACTGTCTTCATTCATTTTTTTCTCCCGATACTCAAAATGACACAGTAAAAGCTTTTGGTGGTGTTACCATTATAAAAAAAAGTCCAAAATAATTATGCATGCGCTTGTTACCGCCCATAAAAAAAAATCTGGTCCTTCAAAAACGATTTTTTGGGATCTGAACAGTCTAATACAATCTAAAGGGTGAGTGTGTGGTTGAAGGAAGGTGCTTTTCAAGTTAATTGAATTCCGTTTTAATATTTTTTCTCCAAGTACATAATCCTTGTCAGTATGAGTTAATGAACCAATGGTCTTGTACTATAACGGCATTTCTCCCCCCAAAAAAATTATGTCCGTACTCGTTGGTGCAGTGGGAAAAAAATGGCGATGACAGGGCAGAGTAAACAATGGTTGAGAGGCGAAACGACTTTTTTTATTAAGGGAATCAAGGGGAAAGCGCCAGAAAAAAATGTACAAGTTTAACGGCGTGTCATGTCCCATATTTTCATATTAACCCTGGAACCTTAAGTGACTGGCTGTGAGTAGTTTCCACAATGTTCAACAACACAGATTCTCTCTATAATTACATACATACGTATTACATACATAAATACCTGCACATGTATGTACATGTGTATACACATACATACACAAGTATACGAATGTGTTGGAGAGGCGGAAGAGATCAGAGCTATCGACGTCTTCGTGCAAAAGAAAAAAAAAGATTGAAAAATAGAATTCTGGTGAATCACATTGATTTTGGGGAGATTAATAGTGTATTCCAGCCTTATTTACACACATACATTCATACATGAGAACAAGTGTGTGGATCAACACAGGCCAGTACATCTCCTAATCGGGGGAGTCGTGAGGGCTCCCTCAAGGGTTGACATGCTATCTCCCCAGACACTACACACTACAATGACGACGATAATTGTTTCTTGCACACCCGAGACAGAGAGAGACAGAGAGAGAGAGAAAGAGAGAGAGAGAAAATTGAGGGAGACAAAATAAAGTTGAGAGATAGAATTTGATCACGTTGTATGGCAGCGTCTGTCCAAATGATATACGAAAAAGACGTTTGATAAATTTAATGAATCATTTGACCATGAGCTATAATGTGTTTTCGGTAATCTATGGATTGTGTGTGACTACACACTCTCTCACGTCTTCAATGGAGGAGAGAAGGGCTGCATTATGACTTTTGGCTCTAGATATTGACCATGCACATGTGTACATATGTACGTAAATCCAGTGATATGTACTCCCCACATGTGTTGAATGCTTTTTTTTTATTCTCTATTTTACTTTCTTTCTATCCCACATGATACAACTGAAATACGCACTATTCTAGATCAATTTCCTTGGTCCTTAACTTTTTCTCTGGTGTATACATTGTCATAAATAGAACGAATTTACCTTGGTTTAACTCACTATGTAATGGGGGGCTGTGTTTTTAATTATGTATTTGAAGAAAAAAAGAAATTGTAACTGGGAGCGCAATGCTCAAATTACGGCAAAAAAAGTAGTAATAATAATGATACTACTACTAATAATAAAAAAGAATTAAATCCACTCGAGGTGAAGTTTTCAGGAAGAAGAGGATGAAAAGGTCTACAAGGAAATCAAGGAATTACTATGTACTTACTCTGTAATGTAAAGAAAAAAGAGGAAGGAAATGGAATGACATTTATATTATCTCTGACACTTGGTTATAGGAAAAATTGAAGGTAATTTCAAGAAAAGTGTACTAATGCGTCTACCACCTGCAGGACATTATAATATGATGGAGAGAAAACCCGTAGGAAGAGAGAAAAAAGCGTGCACAGAGTTAAATACATGCTGGGAGCAAATAGTAAGAAAACATGAGTCGTCACTCTTTTTGTACATGTCTTGGGAGTAATTCAAGTTGATAACAAAATTTTTTTAGGAGAGGAAAGAAGAGAAAGAGAGAAGTAAAGGGCATAAAAGGTATTATTAGCACTCATGGGAAAAATCTTCCTCCCTTCTCAAAAGGAGCTCTCCTTTATTTTTGCTCTCTTTTCTCTCGGGGAGACTCTTTTTTGTTGATTAAATGCTAAGAGACACAGAAAGAGAGAGAGAAACAATGCAAAAGAGAGACGAAGAGAGAATTTGTTTTTAATATGGCCAAAGGGAGGGCCGTGAAATTTGAAGTGAGGGGAAAAAAATAATTTGCTGAATTATTGTGCTAAATTACGATTATGGCGCTTGGGTTCAAATAATAACCTTATTATTTCCCTTTCTATCTTCTCGCCAGTCCGAATTGCCAAATGGGTCTCGTTGATATTTCAATAAGGATTATTTCCCCATTTTCTTTAACTACAAAAAAATAAGTCTTATACCATGATGGAGGGGCCTTGTATTGAACTAAAACGGATGTCGAAACCGAAGATGCTCATCTTAATGGATACATTGGCCAAAGTTATAAAACTCGTTGATTATCACGGCAATTTAGGGGAAAGTGAACCCCAAAGAAATCATTTAGTTTTTGGACTCCATCAGCAAACTGTACCTCTTAAAGGACATGTAATGGGGTATCAAGAAATAAAGAAATAGTGTACGGGAAAAAGTAGTGGATTAGCGAGGAACTTAAAAAAAATCTCATCTTCAGGGGTATTATTTTCGAGTTAGCATCATTGTGATATTTGGGAGCTAGTGATAAATTGGTATCAGCTCTAATGCCATATGCTGGTACTATTGCCAAATGCTGGAAATGTATAGGTAAGATTTTGGGATGGAGCCAAGAGGATCCTGGGAGAAAAGGATGAGTCTGAGCCATAGTGATGGGAGCAACTTTATTATTAATCTTTCTACATTGATGAGGACAGGACAAGGTTTTAATTAATTTCACGGGCCCCTGCACAACCTAACGAAAAGCCCTGCGCATTGTGACATGCTCCATCACGTGTACAATGTAATGTATAATTTAATTACACATTCGAACAAAATCTTCTACAGATTGGACATTTTAAGCGCACTCTTTATCCAAATATCTATAACCTTGCATTTTTTAGGCTTTGAATGGATCAAAACGGATATTTTCATGTTGAAAAAAAAGGATTGATAATGTGAATTACACATTCTCAATACTGTTTCGTTGCAGTTCCATGGATGGGATTGGTTTTTTCAATGGGAGAAAAGATGTTGCGTGTGAAAATTGTAGGAAATCCTTTTACGGATTTATAATCATGCAAACATTCTCAAAATAGTCAATGATTTTCAGCGATGAACAATGCTAATTTCATGCCCGGGAAACAAAGTGAATTTTTAAGGTTGAAGAACGTGTAGGTGGGTGTCGTGAGATATTGTATGTAAAAATTGTTTCCCATTATTTAGTGGGGTGAAAGAAGAGATTTGGAGGTTCCTCTTATATCAGTAGATTCTTTGTGTATGTGCATATGATTGCTGGAGTATTTCACATTGGACTTTATAAAAAATGCTCGTGTCCAAAGTCACAAAATTACTTAGATAGATGAGGAAGAATCGACGGGAAAATTCCTTGCCATTCCCTTCTGTGTCTGATTACACGTGAGTAAATCCTTAAAAGTAGGAGTAAAAAAAATTTGGTGGGTGGTAACAATGGACCTGCCTTTGGTAAGTCTTCCGGGCTGGAAACAGAGGTTGTAATTGTTTAGCCTTTTGCGTGTAACAATTTTTTTCCTCATACATTCTTTCCTCCGTTCTTCCTCCACTGTTCTCCTGTAACTATGCACATTTGAGCATGGGATGGAGCACATAGCCTGCAGAAAGATAAGGCAATGGCATGTTCTTCAGGATCATGTTGTGCACTTGTGTGTAGCCATTAATTTTAATAAAGGCTCACAGACTCCTGTGCAGATGAACAAAAGCATTTTGACCTTCTCGACACAGTAGTGTTCCATCCATTTGGACAATAAAGGCTTTTTATAAATTGTCATTTCTTCCTTTCTCACCTATGCCAGTCTCTCTATATTTTCGCTTGATCCCCCATCTCACATTGTCATTTCTCAATCAAATACTCCCACAGACTTTCTTGAAAATGCGATCACCACGATTCCATAATGTTCTTGATGGTATGCAGGAATTTCATTTTTTTCATTCTACCCATTTTTCTTTCTCTCTCTTGCATCCTTTCTTTCCCATGCATTCACTCTCTCTCTTATGGTCTCTCTTCTATATTTCACACTCTCCTCTTTCACTTTATTTCAGTATTCTCTCCCCGCTTCTCCTTCTTTCTCTTTTGCTTTTTCTTTCACTTTCTCTCTATGTTTCCCTTTTAAATTTTCTTTGACTTTCTCTCTGTATATATGTATCTCTTTTACTTTTTCTTTCACTTTCCCTCTCTATATATTTCTCTTTTGCTTTTTCTTTCACTTTTTCTCCATATATTTCCCTTTTGCTCTTTCTTTCGGTTCTCTTACACTTATTTATTTTCTCTCTCGTTTGTTCTCTCTTCTTTTCCTTTTTGCTTTTTCTTTTTTTGTCGCTCTTTCTTTCCCTTTTATTCTCTCCCCGTTTCTCTTAATTTCTCACTCACACTTTATATCCCCCTGTCCATTTACCGTTCTTGCTCTCTCCACCCTCTTCTTTCACTAACCCTCTCTCTCTCTCTTCGTGTGTACTTCTCGCGTTCTCCATCTCTTTCTTTCTCCCGTGCTTTCTCTTATATTCCTTGCCAAAGTATTTTCTTTTCTGTCTCTCTTTCTCTGAATTTTCTCTCCGTGTCCAGTGGCCTTTGTCTTACTTTCTCCCTGTCTTACTCGTGTTCTCCGACTCTCTTTCTCTCTGCGTGGGTACGTTTATCTCTCTCTCTCTCTCTCTCTCTCTCTCTCTCTCTCTCTCTCTTTTATCCTTTCTTTCTGTATCCCTTTGTCACAATAATGATGTGTCATATCACCCAGCGATGACCACAGTGGCAGTGAGACAATGCTTGAAAAATGCAGGTTACGTGGATGCAAGTAGGCGTTGCCACCACTATTGGAATAACTACTGAACATGATTCCTGTTAGGCAATCCTTCTTCACATTATGTGTGTACATATGCATATATGTATATGTATGTACAATTATACATGGCCACAGGTAGCTACTAGGTGAATTCTTGTTGAATTTTAACATCTCTCTTTATCTCTGGCTAAATTTAACTTCTGGTTGAATTGTCGAGGGTACGACTCAGTAGTGGTCGTATAGCAGTTGTCATGTGTACTACAGACATATATGTATATGAGTATGTCCCTAGGTAAGCCATGAATTTTTATTCACACCTCCCCATCCTCGATGAGGTGAACTTTACCGAAAAAAAGGTAGATCTAGGGAAATTACGTAATTCGTTTTTCCATTCACTGTTTGAGTCTCTTCTTCCTCAATGATTTGCATGAGTCTTGCATTAAAAAGTAATTGTTTCAAACGAAGGTAGTTGGGGCAGTGCGACACTGTGAGTAGAGGAATAATGAGGATTTCATCAACTGACAATGCTTGTCACCGTGTAATTGTTAACAATGTGCCCTGTTGTGGGAGGGTGTAGAGGGAGCCTAGTTTTTTATGGATGTCTAAAGGGAAAAGGATATATTCGTCAGAAAGTCTTTGTTCCGTCTCATGATCTCTCCTCTCCACGGCTACTTACCTTCCATTCCTTTCCTCTTGTATAATATCTATTGTTACCAGGGTCAAACTCTAAAAAAATGCTACATTTATGTACTGATTAAATATCTCACCTATAAAAAATAGGATGGGTTTGGACGTCCGTGTAATACACGTTGGATGCGAACGCTTACAAACTACAAAAAATAAATCAGGGACAAGAAGTTCCACATTCATTAATATGCACATCAAAAAAAAATGCTTTCTTGTGATGTAAATAATAGATTTAGTCTTAATGGCTGAATGGACGTGGCTTTATCTCCTTTTTCCTCCTTAAATTTTAAAAGGATCTCCTAATGGGAAGAGTTGTCGGAGAGGCAGAGAGAATACTTTGTTTCAGAATCATGTTACACACGCGAAGAATAAAAATATATAGATTTTAATAAGAATAACTCAAGTTGAACGGCTCTCCCCCCACCAAATCAAGATTAATCGATGCCTGTCATTTTCCATGGATTTTTTTTCTAACAACAACTCCAATTTATTCCCCACTCAACACCTTTGTTTGTTAATTTGTCACAGGAGTTGCCGTCTCTTTGTTCAGTGGATGAGGAGGAGGAACTTTTCACTCGTTAGATCCACGTCAAAAGTGATACGTGCCAGTGTCTGCAGTTGACTGCTGACTTATTTACATATATACTGACACTTTATATTGTCTATATTAGGTCCTTACATAAAATAGTCCTTAGACGCTAGGTAACTCCGGTATAATTGGAGGGAGGAACTATACGTATGTATTTATACAAGACGGAGTAAATTAAGAAATAAAAAAAAGGAAAAATGTGAGAGGGAATCAGAAACAATTATTATTGTGACTCATGACAGCACGTGGTGTCCAAAAAAAATCTGGAATAAAAAAACAAAGCTTTTAATAGGAATTATCCAGTAAGTAAAGACATTACGTTCTTCTTGATCTATATTGTTTCAGTAAAACGTCGAGTCTATACGAAGATGATAATTTCAAACAGGGTTAAGTCCAATTATTGTCGAATTGAGGTGCTTTAATTCATATTAATTAAGGTAAATGAATTACACGAGGGCTAAGTGTATCTGATTCGAGGCAAAGATCATCGAAAGTATCTTTTAAAATTTTGTCAATCGTAATTGATTTACTGTCAAATCTAACAACATAAACATACTGGTTTCCATAGACAGACATAAAAAATAAAAAACAATTCGTGATTATACATGTTCTAACTATGAAGTTTGTTTCCGCGTAAATGCCTTAGTACATAACAAGGTTATTTTGGTTCCTGAATAAAGTAAATACAACGGTGAAAGTTGGATATTCCGGAACCGAAATAACCTTGCTACGTGAGTTGTGTCATTTGGACGCAATCCGGGTTGTGTCTATAGCCCTCTGTGTATTTCAATGGGCAAAACTAGGACCAATAAAGCAATTAAGGTAGCAATTCCGCCAACAATCTGTGATCTACGATGCAGTCACAGAATCATTTAAAGGTCTTTACTGATGCGTACATACATCATGAAAATCAACGAACAATCCTAACAGATTACAGATGCACTGTAAAGAAAATGTGAGCTGATCCCATCAAGCTTCATCCTGCTTCTCACAATAAAAAAAAATCAATGGAGCTCCTAGTCAGTCAATAGCAAATATAATGAATCCAAAAAAAAAATCACAGTCACTGTTGGAATCCTCCTACTTGATCCATACAAAATCACCTGTAAAAAATAGGGAGAAAAAAAAGAATAAAACCAACTTTATAATTATTTTGGATATCTCATCATCAGTTTTTTCTACCTTGAGTTTTTAACATTGAAATGAATTAGTGGGAATAAAAAGCATATTTTTTTTTGAAAGTTGATTTTTTCTTCATCTTCCATCCTGAAAGGGAAATTTTTGGCGGCGATGAGGAACACGATAGCATATTGGAGAAGAAATTATGGGGAAGGGAGGAGGAAGAGTGAATGCATAAATAGTAATCAGACTTTTGCCAACAGCAGGTACCTATAAATAACAAAGAACATCCTCACAAATAATACATATTATTATGAAGCTTGATTTGCTATGAGGAAATAATTTTTTTTGGGCCCCACAGCACCTCTAACCCTTCGGCCTTACATTGTTCACCTTTTTTTTCACAGTCACCCATTCAGGGAACTATTGGAGCGTGATTATTTGCTATTATTGCATAGCATTCCGGCATATTTACATATGTATTCTTGTAAGTATGTAATTTGAACATGGACAACATTTGCTTGTGAATTCTGAGCGTAGCCCTTTTTCTTTGCCACGGAGATGTAGATAAGACTGGCCAAGAAGTGATCAATAAATGAAAGTTCCTTTCTTCCATGCCTTCCCCCATTAAAAGTCCCTTGTATTGTTGGTATTCTTTTCCCTGACAGCTGTATTATCCAATGGAATATATTGAGTCATATTGTTCCTTCCACAGAGCGCATGGAACTATACACAAGTAACTCATTCTTGATGTTTGATCATTACGATCAGCAATGAAAACTGATTTTTTTCCAGTCAAAAGAACAAACTAAAATTACGAGACAGGATATATAAGTCAGTGTTGAACAAGAAAAAATACAATTTTTTTTTCCAGAATACAACCATTATGTCAGCATGCAGATGATGAAAACTCAGGGGTACAAAAGCAAATTTTGTATACACATGCCCATTCATCTCTATAACATTGTGTACACGGACAAAGGTATTTTATCACTACATTCCATCATCTTTTCGTTATTTTTTTTATTTTGCACGTTCACATGCCTTTCTTTATATTCACGTGTCCCCGGAGAATCTTTGATTTGAGGAAGCGTACACATATCTATACATTCAAAGATTTTGACAACCATTCAATGTTCCGATCTAGTAGAAATCAATAGCAGGGAAGTCGGGGAAAAAAATTTGATGTTCAAATCTAGCGAAAATGTTTCTTATTCTGACCGGATATGATTCCGGAACTGCCGGAGCTGAATCATTTTCCCAATTTTTTAGGCCCATCCTTCACACTTGACCTGTTGATTTCTAGTGATATTTTAACAAAGGTGGCAAAAAAATTTCGCATTTGTCATTGACTATAGACTTGTGCATTTGTTTTGCTAATTCCCATCGAATATCTTATATAACCCTTTCATAATAGGATTTCATATGCACGTAAATGCTCACAGTTCAGTATTATTGGACTAAACAGCAAATCTGAATGTATAGTAGTATCCTTTTTCTTTACTAACAATAAGAGGCGATGGAAATTATGCAACATACAATAAATTCATGCATTCAATGCCCTCCAACATAGCGTACCTTTGTAATGGTAAAGTACGCATTTGTGTACATACTT
Source organism: Disparrhopalites patrizii (assembly GCA_034698585.1). Classification (NCBI taxonomy): domain Eukaryota; kingdom Metazoa; phylum Arthropoda; class Collembola; order Symphypleona; family Sminthuridae; genus Disparrhopalites; species Disparrhopalites patrizii. The sequence goes on along the minus strand of JAQGBT010001457.1, from coordinate 8,660 downwards.
ATATTACTATGTGAAGCTACTTTAATTGTGAAGTACTATACGTTCATACCGGCATAAATTCAAAAGGACAAGTTTTTTGGGAAAGCAAAAAATTGGAGAACAAATTAAAACAATTTTATACAAAGTAATATTTGTAGACATTTTTGTAAATACTATCGGGGACCATCGATGAAAATGAAGATATGGAATTAAAGCACAATTAATGTACTTGTATCAATGTATTAGTAGTATTAAATCTATTATGACCATTAATACAATTAATTTATGCCTTCAAATAGTAAAAGCACTTCGGGCCTGAAAAATGTATTCGGAGATATGAAATGAACCCGGTTTGTGTCTATCCCCGTCATAACGTACATAAATATAATTGTATCTTTCAACATTGGGAAATAAATATGACAATACTAAATGCATTTGTTATCACCGTATTTTCTGCAAATAACATTATATCCAAGCAAATCCGTTATAGCACATGCATAAAAGAACATGTTGTGTCTGTTTACCCCTTTGCAGGCCCTACAGCAGACCTAACATCCCTTTCCACCTCGTTCAATGGACATTGAGTAATACATTTACAAATCCCTTGAGTATACGCACGCCTATATCAATGCTTGGAGGTAGACAGACATTATACTAGTAGAAGCAAAAATTTGGAGGGATTAGCAGGAGGCTCCAAGCAATTATGTAATCCATGAAATCTGATTGAATCTAGCTGTAGGTGGTAGCTTATTTCCTGTGGGCTTATGGGTGAATTATCAATTGTGCGCACAACTTCCCTCGTATTAGCTAGAAATACATAGGATGAGGGCAAACTTGCAAGGAATCGTATGGAGGGATATCTGCTTTGGGCATGGCGGGGGATGCGTACATGTAAACACAGTTCAACTTATCTCGATTGGGGCACTTGTAGTAGTATAGTATCTGTATAATTCAGAATAAGGACATATTGTTAGCTAATATCCGTACTAAGAAAATTGTGAGACTATATTTATACTGGGATAATGACTCGGTTTAGGAAGTTGCATTTGTTCTATGCCCGTTTTTTTTTGTGGTTAAACAGAGTCCACGACTGTACATAAATACAGATGGAGAATCAAAATGAATTATCAGCCATCACTCTCATACTGTCAAGCTACCGAATACACAAAAATAACATCATCAACCATCCTTTGAGAATTTTTTTATATTCATCAATATATATGTGCATATGTATATATAGATACAACAATCTTGGTTTGAGACTGTAATAATAAATGATGAAGAAACTCCTGATTGCAGCAGGACACTCGTACTCAACCCATTTTTCCAATTAGCCACGTCATGCTGTGTATTTGCTCTCAAGCGAGCTTCATTTTATCCCACAACATCTCCGTGTGCATTGTTTGTAAACACAGAAATGTGACAAAATGGAATCATTTTCTCAAATCAATGGGGCAGTATTAGAGTTTTTGTTGTTTTCTCCCCCATTGTATGGGCGGCTGTGATTGAGCATGAGGAAATGGTCACGAGAATGGATGATTCTTTCAGGTCTTTAACTTCAAAAAAAATATGGGCATGAATGTGTAGTCAAAAACATTACTCTTCTACTATATTCATATGTGTATATAAAGGAAGGGCTTAAATAAAAAAAAGCTACCAAATCTGGTTGCAGTGTATGGTTAGAGCCATGAAAGGCATTTTGCATTGACACCAAATGTCGTGTTGAGCTACCGTGGACCAATAACAATTTCCAGAACGGCGTAAGAGATTTAGGGATAAATGGGAAAAAAATAACAAGGACTTACCCAATAAAGCCATGGTCCGGGCTCTGCTACACGGTATCTTGATGCAAATATTGACACAAGTGATAATTTTGGATATCCATGCAGTAGCATGGGATAGTTGTTTCAGCTAATTCTATCTCAGTGACGGAGCTTCACAATGACCTTTAGTGATACAGGGGAAAGTTGGGATTTGACAAAAATTATTTGGACACTTTCTCACGGTACGTTCTCTTGTGAGGAGCTGGAAGAAGCCATCTTACAGTCTTTTGGGCAATGTCAGAAAAATTCCTCGTACTTCTCCTTGCTACTACTTTGACTGCCAACGAACCCAAGGAGGAATCTCATCTAGCCGAAGAGTTTTGGAAGGGAATAGGTAAGTTCTGTGATGGTCCGTACTATCACGGCGTCATTAAATGTGTTCTGCAGTAACTGATAACAACTGATAAAAACAGATTCTCTAATTTAAAACAGAAGTTCCGATGAAAACAACCGTAATTCCAGTGAAGCCCCCGAAGAACCTCACGTTGTCCGAGGAATGCGAGCGAACAGGCGATTGTTGCTTCCACTTTACCTGGCCTGGCAGTTGGTATGAAGATGGACATCATTTTGATTTTACGTGTACTAATTATCGGAGGAGAACAAAGACATTGGAGCCTTGCAAGGACCCCGTTGTCTTTACCTGTGAGTTTAAAGCTCTTTGATAAATACGATCTCTCCTTTTGTTTTTCAGTTATTATTTGTGATTCTAATTTGTCCTGGTCTCTAAAATCCTGGAATAACTTTATTGTTGATTTGACCTCCTAAATGACCTCATCTTTGTCCAAAAATAGATGGGAACGAGAGCAGGGAAGACCGAATATTCAGGAGACCCAACATCTCCCAAGTGATAGCCTTCTCCGACAATCACAACATTGGGATTTACTGCAGAAAGGACGTGTCCTGCATCAAGTATTCCTTTTATAAGGACGAGCTCATAGGTACAAAAATTAGATGTATATAAAAAAGTAATTACTTTTTACTCCCAATTTCTGTCTTCTATAATTAATTACAAATGAATCTTCAGGGGAGCGCCTGTGGAATGAGACCAGGTTTTGTGGGACTTTACTCAATATTAGAAGCAGATGGAAGAAGGCGGTGAAGAGCGGGTGTTACCGGGAGAAATTAATGGGCTACACGAAGGAAGTCTGTGCTTGCTGGGGTGACCGTTGTAATAGAGCGGCCAAGGCATTCTCTTCATCTCTTGTCCTTCCTTCCCTTCTTTTCCTCTTTCAATTCCCAAAGCTCCTTGACATTCCTTGGAGATAGAGGAACCTGTTACTTGTTATTCCATTACAAAAATAAAATGGATATTTTTAAAATAAAAAATATCCATGGACTCTTTCCCCCTCTAATTTTGCTCCTTTTGTGGCCATGCATTGTATATTAAATGGAGGAGTCATATAGTAATAAGTGTAATAAAAAGCCAGGATTAATTGTTTAAACTCGAGCAAATCACGGGAGAGGAAATTGAACAGTGAGCATACCCACAAGGCGTAGTTGCTGAGGGTGAAGACATAGACCTTGTTTTGTTACAAATTCCCAATTTTTTATGGTAGCCATAAAGATGTGGAGGGAAAGGAAAATTTCAATAATTACTTTTTTTTATGATGATCATGATATTGCCTTTATTATTACGGGGAGACTACAGTATAGAAGGTAATAATAGTGTCATAAAAGCGGAAGTACGGAAATAACTTTTGTTTCTTCCTAAAAAAAAAAAGAAATCACTCTTCACCCCCTCAACTCCTTCTTCTGCCAGTCTTTTGCATCTTCCTCCCTTATTTTTACAATGCAATAATTCCATCCTTTGGCTACGTGATATTCCACTTGCTTTGAGTGGTTCAACGCTTTGTTTTTGTTTTTTTTTCTCTTCATGATTTCCTCCTGACTAAAAGAATTGCAAGGCTAATTTGTATTGTTGTAACTTGTAAAAGTGATTACAATCTCACTCCCTTTTGGCCGAGCACTTTGGTATACAATAATAAACTGGAGGTTAAAAGACGTAGTACACAAAAAAGAGTGCTGGCATGCAATTAAATGATTTTTTTTTCAAAATCGAATCATGACACGTAATAATGTCTTTTCTGTGCCTGTTCACAACAGGCTTCTTCTGTGCACGGACTTATTGTTTAATGCGGAAGTTTGAAAAAAAAAGTTTTTAAAGTCAATGACTGTGTTTTTGTCACTTTATTCATCCCAGATGCATACATTATTGTGGACTAAAATGATTTGCATTGTGCACGGCCCATCAAAAGGAGACAAGTATCCGTCAGTAAAAGGTCCTGCTTGGTGCATATGATTTGATTGAAATATTAATGAAATTCTTGGAAGGGAAGGTTATCAGAAGGAAATTCTCATTTTTCTAGCTGATCACACTCCTCCACGGAATTTATCCTTCTGTCTACTACACTGGCCGTGCCTTTGCCATTAAAACGGCTTCGCATACTAAAACCGTGATATGAACGTATTTAATGTGCTCAGTGCATTATTTTTTTGCATTGAACTGTCGTGCCAGGATGCAGAAGTTAATTGCTTCATAGGACACACTTAATGAGAAGGAGTGACAACAATTTTGATGACAGATCACAATGCTTCAAATATTTGGGGATACACACCAGAATATGGAATGGTGGATGCAAATTCCGTGGATATTTTTATAAATAAGTATACAATAACGGAATGCTGATGGCCATCGATTGAGGTAATCAGCCCTGACACTGATATTCACTTGTTATTCGTGGACCAACAGCAGAGAGGAAAATAAAACTTGAAGGATATTGACAGAATGATGCACGTAATTATCGAGGGAAAATATACACCCCCACAAATTACGGTAAAAAAATGCCTTGGAACAATGACATTTTATATTAAAATAATTTCACATAAAATACAATTTCAATATTTTAACCTTAATCTTAAACACCAAGAAATGAGATTATTGGAAAAATAAAAATGTCAAGGGTCAGTTAATTAACGGAAAATTAAAATTAAAAATGTAAGTTTAAATGAAATGCCTCAGGGAAATTTAGGATACCAATAAATTATTTACACCCCTGCAGCCTATGAACTCATAACCATAGAAAATACATGAAATATATATCCGATGCAAAATTTAATTGTGAATCTAGCGACAAAAAAACCGAATCTCAATACATCAAGAATTCTCCAATTGTTTCCACACCAACTTCAAACAAATCCTGAATTTTCACAAAATTGACTTTTTTAATCTCCTTCAGGGATAAGCTCATATTAATATTTTTCAGTAAAAAAAATTTGAAGATCGTGTTTACCAGATTTGACAGTAAATTGAACGGCCAATGGAATCTATTTTACATTGCTTTAAGCTGGAAGCATGTTGAGAGTAAACCATTAATAAGCAGCCTCTAGATATATGTACATATACATATATGCACATTTACACATGCCATTTACATATGCATGTACCCCCAAAAAATATTTTTGCGAAAAGAATTACTGCAAGCCGTGAGTACAGGGTTGCTTCAAGCAAAATTGCTAAAGAGGGAAAAGTCCAAGATTAAAAAAAAATACGGAAGGAAGGATAGAACGAGTTCATTTCCAAGAGAAAAAAGGGGGAGAAAAAGGAGTGAAAATAAATGAAGCATCGTTCCTGCTAATGAACTCACCAAAGTAATCGAGTAGAGTAAACAAGATCATTCTTCCCTCCCCCTTCTGTCATAAAAGAAGTGGCAATGGGGAAGTCGCCAGAGAGGAAGAGGAAAGAAATCTCCTTTGGAATGTACAATAAGATCCAAAGACGAAGCAAAAAAGAAAGTCCGGGGTCATACAACGGCGTGTGAGGTGTTTCCAGTGTTCCAGTCACGGAAGAACGTAGCCCGAGCTTTCATTCTTTTCTTTTCCCCTTCATACTTCCTATATCCTCCTCGCACACCAAACGCAAAGTGTTTGTTCATGGAGAAAATCTGCCCTTGCGCTCTCTGGCCTGGAAAAATGCATTTCATCCCAACAACAACGGCAGATCCTCACGTTGTATTAACATGAGCCACACTCAAACTTGCTAATATTTTCCGTGCTGAATTGGGTAGACGCAATATGTAATATGTGTGCGTCTCTATACTTTTAGCTTCATAAGGATTTCCTCCACCAGGATATCTTTCTTTCTCCCTCTCTCTCTCGCCGACCTAAAAAAAAATCCTCCCACATTGTAAGTAAATGTGGTGATGGAATCGGCGAGTTTTAGTCAAAGCTCAGTAAAGGAACGGAGACAAACTCAACCAAACTGTAAGTATAATTTCCGAGGCAATCTACCGAAATAAACAAGTTTCTCACGACGAGCACCCCAATGATTTTTTGACAAACTTCTCCTGTCCTTCTCCCTTTTCCTTTGCACTTGCTTTTTTCTCTACTCCTCTTCCTCTAACTCTTTCTTCAAAGCTACCCCTTTACTTTTTTTTCTCTTGTGTTTTCTCTCAGATTCTCTCTCGTTTTTTCACAGTTTCTCTCTCGTTTTTTCTCACAGTTTCTCTCTTGCTTTTCCGTCAGTTTCTCTCTCGTTTGTTCTTTCAGTTCCCTCGTTTTCTCTCTCACTTTCTTTTTCGTATTCTCTCTTGTGCTGTCTCTCTCTCATTTTCTCCGTCACTTTCTCTCGCTTTATCTCGTGTGTTTTCTCTGTCAAATTCTCCTTCGTATTCTCTCTCGCCCTTTTGCTCGTGTTTTCTCTTTCGCTTTCTCTTTTGTATTCTCTATCGGTTTTTCCCTCTCGTCTTCTATCTCTCGTTTTCTAACTTGTGTTCTCTCTCGCATTTTCACTGCCACCATCTCTCGTGCTTTCTCTCACTCCTTTCTCTCTTGTTTTCTCCATTTTGCTTTCTCTTTCACTTTCTCTCGTGTTTTCTCTCTCTTAATTTCTCGGTGTTCTCTCTACTCCGCCTTTTTGTCCCCGAAAAGTCTCTCTTCGCCTCTCTCTCTCTTCCACGATATCAGTCGTCTCTCCTTCTCTCCAGTTTCTATCTCTTGTCTGAATCTGTTTTCTCTATTTATCTCTTGCTTGCATGCTTTCTTTCTTTTCTTCTTCCTCTCTCTCTGTTTCTCAACAAGCTTTCCCTCTTTCTCAATTGTTCCTACTCTTTCCTTTTTTCTCTGACACAGCAGCTTTCCCTCGTACTCTGCCATATATCTCTCTACTGTGTCTTGTTTGATCACAGTCTCTCTCCAAGCTCTTTCTTTCGCTCTTTCTTTCTTTCTCTTTTTTTCTCATTCTCCTGAGCGTCCTTTCTTTCTCAATTTATCCTTACCTTCTTTTCATTCTCTTCCGGATTCACCTCAGCTCTTCAGTAAAAGCAACGGTTGTGCTGTGTGTAGATATTTGATATTTTCTCTTCCATTAATAAATACGGAATGTAGGACGACGGTGCCAACTCGGATAACTCCCACTAGAGATGTTTCCTGACAGGCTTTGGGGAGGTGAAGGAAAATCAGTGTGCATTATATATTCTCATGTCTCTTGAGAGTAGAAATAATAGCAGTAGAAATACTACTACAGCTAACAAGTTCTCCCTCATCCTCCTCTTCCCCACTCACTCCGTCTCCGTTTGTCACCCGGAGTCAAAGGAAGGGCAAGGGGAGAAAGGAACAAGGAGACGTTGAATGAGAGAGAGAGAGAGAGAGAGAGAGAGACCAGAACAGTAAAGAATGTGAACTTACCCGATTCCCTTAGACAGGATCAGGACCCGGGAAAATAAGTGATAGTTTGATAGATGAATATACATATGTACGTGCCAGCCTGTTGGCCTCTCTCTCTGTCTCCTTTGCACGGTGAAACCCTGACTCGTGCGTGTCCTCGACCGAGATGTGGAATTAATTCAATTTATACCCCGAATTGCCTCACAAGCGTTCTCATTTACTCCTTTTTTTCCATTGACAATTAAAAATTAATAGAAGTCGGCAAGTGTCACGTAATTTTAATTCGGAATAAGGCTATGTATGGAGCAGCTATCGTTCTACACGTGTAGTCTCAGACTGATCTCAAGAACTAGGACAGTAGGAGTTCTTAAAGGGGATCATTTATACACTTTATGTACCTATACATACACCAGGGTTTCGCCTTCATTTGTCATATTTGGGCTCACACATGAAGTGTTGGGGTTTCACACGCTTCCTGGGAAAGGGAATTGGAGGAGGTGAGGGAAATGTGAGAGAGGACGAGAGAGAGAGAGAAAGTGAGACAGAGAGGAAGAGAGAGAGACAGAGAAAGTGAATTGGAGGTGGTGGGGGAAATGTGAGAGAGAACGAGAGAGAAAGTGAGACAGAGAGGAAGAGAGAGACAGAGAAAGTGAGACGGAGAGAGAGAAAGTGAGACAAAGAGAGAGAGAGAAAGTGAGACAGAGAGAGAGAGAGAAAGCGAGACAGAGAGAGAGAGAAAGCGAGACAGAGAGAGAGAAAGTGAGACAGAGAAGAAGAGAGAGAGAGAAGGTGAGACAGAGAGGAAGAGAGAGAGAGAGAAGGTGAGACAGAGAGGAAGAGAGAGAGAAAGTGAGAGGTAGAGAGAGAGAGAAGGTGAGAGGTAGAGAGAGAGAAGGTGAGAGGAAGAGAGAGAGAAAGTGAGAGGTAGAGAGAGAGAGAAGGTGAGAGGTAGAGAGAGAGAAGGTGAGTGGAAGAGAGAGAGAGAGAGAGAGAAGGTGAGAGGAAGAGAGAGAGAAAGTGAGTGGAAGAAAGAGAGAGTGAGTGGAAGACAGAGAGAGGGAGAAAGTGAAAGGAAGAGAGAGAGAAAGTGAGTGGAAGAAAGAGAGAGTGAGTGGAAGAGAGAGAGAGGGAGAAAGTGAAAGGAAGAGAGAGAGAAAGTGAGTGGAAGAAAGAGAGAGTGAGTGGAAGAGAGAGAGA